>QAPG01001048.1:0-11590 GCA_004366825.1 Colletotrichum spinosum
GATTATTTTAAATACTATTTATCCTATTTTATTTATAATAATATATTACTTAGGATTTGAAGGTATCTCTAGTAGCTCTACTACTAGGGGGATATATAAGAATAAGTATAATACTAAAGCTACTATGTAGTTATACTAATTTATATAAAGCCTAATTGTTCTATTTATATATATTTAAGCACTTTATTCTAATTTGAATAGATTATACCTATTGATAATTTATATTCAGACTGTATACTATGTTGTTTGTTTATTATAATATATTAGTTATATTATTATTTATTATAAAATAACTAGTAATTAGTAGTTAGTATTACTCTTTCAAGTTAGATAAGTTATATTTTAATATAATAAGTAGTCCAAAGTGGTTTTATTCAATAAATATAAATGTATAAGGAAAGAAAGCTCTTATATGACTACTATTTACAGGTTTTTGTAATAATAAGATGGCTGATTATATAGCTGTATACGCTTATGTAATCCCTAGAAACCATTCTGTAATAATTTCCTATAGGATTCCTCTAGGATTTCTTATTAGATTTCCTAGAGAATTCTTAGGAGAAATGTTTTAGAAATCTAAATAGATATTTTATAGAAAAAGGAGAGTTATTAGTTTTTCTATGATTATTTTACTACTATCAAAATATAATAATTATATGATTTATATTTAATTATTAATATTAATATTCTTAAGTCTTTCAAATATAGAAACTATAGAACACTATATGAACTTTTAAATTTTCTTCTATAAAATTTATAACATTACATATATAAACCTTTCTAGTCATATCTTCTAAGAACTATTGATTCTTTTTATAGTTTATTCTTATAAGAATAAAACTTTTAAAAATATCTAATTTGAATATCTTAACATTTTATTTATATAATTTAGTTCTTAGAAAGTTATTTGGAAGTAATTTTTCAAGACGTTTTAGAAAGAGGTCCTGATAAATAGTTATTTTAGAATTAGAACAATCTTACAAATTATAAATCTTAACTTCAATATAAAATATATTATTATTACAATAAGAGATGCTTTAGTGGTTTGTGATAATTATATTAAATAGATTACTAATTACTTGTTTTGAAAACTAAAAGAAGAGTACTTTTGGAAGATATTTTAATATTTAAAATATAATGTTGTAGTTACATTGAAGGACTTTGATCTATTAAAAGTTATATGCCTCTCAGGAATGTTTTAAAGAAAACTATACCTAATAGTTAGCTTTTGTTTTATTTATCTTCTAGATATTACTAGTACTAAAGAATTATTTAAATAGAAGAAACCTTAAGTAGTAAATATAGTTACTTAATATAATAGCTAGTAAATAGAAAGTATATATAGGTTTATATTTACTTATTATAGTTACTTTTTAAGGATTATGATTAGTTATTATCGGTTATGCCATACTGTAGGGCATGCGGTAACTATACGTATTACTATATATATAGTAGTATACCCTCTATATCTTACTAGTAATAGGTATTAGGTATCTAGTATTAGTTATAGCTAAGTATGTAGTAATTAGTAAGTAATTACTATACTATAGATCTAGAGCTTTATGTAGCGCTACGTGCTACGTAATATAATAATAATAATAACGAATAACTAGAACACTAGTTTGCACTTATATAGTAAGATTATATATAGTGTGTATTACCCTCTAGATTAACTAATAGTTATATAATATTAATACTAACTAATTAGTAGTACCTATTATTAGCTATTAATAGGTACTAGCTATTAATGGCTCCTCATAGGAACTAATAGCTAGTAGTAGTTATTATATATAGTTTATATAACTAGAAAGCATATAGCTTCTAGTTATAATTATATACTATAGGATTTGAACTCACTACTTTTACTATAGAATAATAAAAGCTAGCTAGATATTAAACTACTATATTAAGCATGTTAAATATATAAAATTATTAGAATATATACTTTTAACTTAATAGCTTTATAATCTTATAAGATTTTTATTTATTATATATAATTAAAAAGTAAAATCTAATATATATTATATATTACTTAATATAAGTATATATATTATATTAAACTTTATGTCAAGTAGTCTAAATAAAGTCAAGTTTATAGAAATAGTACTAGTATCTAAGGTTTAACTAGTATAAACTCTACTTCTCAAACGTATTATTCCTAACACAATGCCATCCTAAATGGATATATACCTCGGGCGAGCGTGCCTACTCCCTGTCTTGGGATCCAAGATGGCCTGGCCTACCCAGCGCCGTTCATGCGCCTTCTTGTGCGACTTTGATTCACACGTGTTGGTATGATTACGACTTTTACTCACAAAAGTCTCAGGACTAAAGGGGACCGACCATCTTGAGGCTATCATGAGGACGTCGCTTAATATGCGACTCTGCTGCTATGTAACTAGCGTCAGCACCAACGAACGAAACGAGCAGTGGGCATCAATTGCCACACCCTTCTGCAACGACCGCAGCTGCCACATGACTAACCGACCAAAGCCATGGGTGCCCCGTGGCCCCCATATCACACTCTCGCCCACCTCCTGCGGTGCTTTGATGGATTTGCAAACAAATAGCGAGAAGGTGATCGGGCTACGGTCTCGTGCTGTGGGTAATAAGCCTGGCTCAGCCCAGCCATTTCATCCAGCAGCCATTGCCGGCGCCGCGCGCAGCCGCCAAATGACCAGCTGCGTAGCTCACCCCCAAATCAAGGAATGATGTGACCACTCCCATGGACAACTGACTATCCCTGATCACCAGGCTAAATTCGCTTTGCCGCTCAATTATTGCCCAGCAAAAGCCCCCCTCAGGCTGGCAGTAATGAAGCACAATCCACCCTGGCCCTATGGTAATAATTCCCACTGGCTGCTGGGTGATGAAGCGGAGCGCCGTCTAATAGAATCAATCAATAGGCGTGTAGCTTCTTTATAGGAAATAATCGCAACTTCTAGCCTTCTAATTAGCTAAAGTATATTAAACTCCTATTAATTAGTTAATATTAAGACTAATCCTTACTAGATAATAGTTTAATCCTAGTTTAATAGTAGTAATATTTATTATATTTTATCTAATAATTCTCTAGGGATAATTACTATATAAAAAATACTTTAGTTAGTAATATTATTATATTATTATATTATTATTCTAATAATAATAGTTTTATATAATAATTATTAGAAACTAGAAAGATTTAAAAAGGGGAATTTTTTTAAGAAGTTAAATATAATAGAAAGCTAAGTATAGTAGAAAAACCTTATAGGATTTCTAGAAAGCTTCTAGAAAGCCTCTAGAAAGAATATATTATCTACTATTTCTAGATTCTTTTAAAAACTAAATAATAATATAATATATTCTATTTCTAATATTATTATAATAGTAATTATCTATAATAAAATATCTTCTTTTTTTATTATCATAAGAATTATAAAATATATTTAAAATTTAAGAATTATTACCTAAATACTTATTTTCTCTTACTTTTTCTTATTTAATAGCTATTTATATATTTTAGTTTTTTTCCTATATATATAGAGGTGAAAAATTCTTTTTTTAAAAAACTCTTCTTCCTAAATATTATTAATAATAACTATCATCTTATTACTAATTATTAATTACTTTTATAATAATATTATTAGTAGTTATTAGACCTTCTAGAAACCTTCTTCTATTTCTATTTAAACTGCCCCTCCTTCTTAATTATTTTTTTATTAATATATTTTATTATATTTACATTAAATATAAAAAATTCCTACTAATTTCTTATTTTATTAGAATTCGCAATCTTTCTAAATATACTATAAATTATTCTAAATACTATAGATAGTATACTAACTAAATTTATAATCTTCCTATCCTTATCCTTATTAATTATATATTAATAATTATCTACTAAATAGTAATTTTCCTTAAGCTAAATTATTTAAGTTTTTACTTATATTACTTTTAATATATTACTATTTAATTTAATATAATATCTACTAGAAATATTTACCTTATTATTTATTCCTATAGAAAAATAATCTATTAAAATAACTAATTTATTTTAAAGTAATTATAAAAGTCTTATTTAATTTCTTTAACTCCTTTAGCTTTATATTTTAGAGTAATATATAATATTAGATTTCTAGTAAAATATTTTTTATAGCTAAACTTTTTTCTATTACTACTTCTTATAGGCTATTCTAACTAATTTTAAATATTACTAATTCTAATTTCTTATTAAAGTTATCTACTTATTTTTTCTTATTTATTTTTACCTATCTATCTTATTTTAAATACTACTTAGTAATTACTTTAGTCTTTATTATTCTTATTTTACTATATTATATTAACTATATTATCTTTTTATATATTAATATATTTTTAATATAATTAGAATCCTAAAGATACTCCTAAAGAAGCTATAGTAAGACGTAAGGTTACTACTATTTTATATTATTATTATATTAAAGCTTATTAGGATAAGACTGATTATTTTCTAATTCTAATTATTTAAAATATTATATCTTACTAACTTATTAGTAACTTATAATAATTTCTTAGTTAGAACTTAAATCTTAGTAATTATAATAACTTTTATATATCTTAATAGTTCTTTTATAAGATTTATAATTTTAATTATATAAGCTACTATTAGATCTAACTTAATACTAATTAATATTACTATTTTAAAAATAATATTACTAGATGTAATCTAACTACTTAATATAAATAAAAAATATTTAAACAATAATTATAATATATTTTAAAGTAATTATTTTACTAAGAATAATAATAATAAATACTATAAGTTTACTACTTATATAATATACTGTATTTATATATATTATAAGAGTTAAAATAGAGAGTAATTAGAACTAGGTAGTCCTTCTAATCCTACTTCCTTATTTTTACCTAGATCTCTTAATTTACTTATATCTCTTAAATCTTTATTTAAACCTATTTATTTTAAACTTATTATTTAGAAATTTCTTATTCTTAATCTATTTATATATTTTCTTTATTATAATTTCTATATAACTAATTTTCTCTTTATAAGTAACTTTAATATATAGGCGTTTTATAATATAGATATTAAGCTTATCTAATTATTTTATAATACTTTTAATAGAAATACTATAAATACCTATTTTTAATATAAAGAGAAGTAGTTTAATATATAATTAAATAATAAAAGTATTTATTAGAATTATTAGAAAAAAGATAGTTTATAGGGATAGTATTAATTAATCTTCTTTTATTCTAATAAGAATAAATTTAATGTTTATAATATTTCTAACTTTCTATCTAAGTTTATATATATTAAAGAAATACTTATTATTAGGATTTATATAGCTATTAGTTTCTATTAAATTTATAATACATAATATAACTATAAAGGTTATATTATTAGTTAGTTTTAAAGATATTTATAAAGTTTATAATTAGTTATTTCTTTTCTTTTATAGTATTAAAGTAGTCTTATTATAACTTCTTAATATTAATTAGAATTCCTATTTTAATTACTAGTTTGTAAGAGAATTTTATATTTAGAAGAATTATATTAGCTACTAGCTATATTTTCTAAAAGATAATTATTTAAACTATATAGATATATTTATTAATTAAAATCATGTTAACTATCTACTAAATAATAGCTTTATTATTTATAAAGTACTAATTGAAATTACTAATAATATTAATAATTTTTAGCTGGATCTTAAGGAAGAATACTTTAATAATATTAATATTACTATTATATTTAACTTTATAGTAAGATATAATATCTTTTAAGATTTTTATATTAAATTATAATAATAGTAATAGCTTAATAATAAGTAATTTCCTACTAGTTATTATTATATTAATATATTTTCCTACTAGAGAATACTTCTTTCTAATTTTAATTATTCTAAATCTTTCTTATTACTTACTTTCTTAATATTATACTTTTATAATAGAAGTAAGTTTATTTAATTATATTAGTAGTTTACTAACTTCTCTTATTATATCTAATATAAATTTCAATAGTATAATAGTCATTTTACTAGATATCCCTAGTTTTAGTTTATTATTTTTAATATTTTAATATAAGCTAAATTTAATAGATAGAGTTATTTCTATATTAAATAAATAAGCTAGGATAATATTATTATTATTAATTTAAAATTTAAATTTAAATCTAATATTCTTAAAACTATATATCTTCTTAATACTATTATTCATAATATAGATATTATTAAAAATACCTATTTATATTAGAAATCTAAGTAATACTAGCTTAAGGTTATTATCTATACTTTTAAATACTTAAGTATTTTTATTACTTTTAATATAACTAACTACTACTAATATTCTTTTATTAATATATATCTAATTTTAAAGACTAGGAGAATACTACTAAGATTTATTATATATAGATATTAAGAATAAGTATTTATAAGAATCTTTATATTACTACTTACTACTTTTATTAATAATATACTTTCTTTTATAAGAAGGTTTCAAAGAAGGTATTTAATATTATTAGATATTAGGTTTATTATAAGTAGTAAGGTTGTAGTAATATATATAACTATAGTATCTATTAGTTTAATAGTACTATTAAGCTTAATATAAATAGTAAATATACTTATAAGCTATTTACTACTTTCTAAGGAGACTATATTAATACTATCTATTTTAAGTTAAATTATATTTATAATATTTAATAGGAAGCTAACTTTTTTATAGTTTATTAATCTAATAATATATTTAAGTTTCTATTTAATATTATTAGTTATATCTAGTATTATATATATAGTAGTTATTATATATAAGAAGATAAGTATTAAGATAGAGTTATATTAATTCTACTTCTCTCGCGCCTACTATAATATCCCTACTATTACTAAAAATCCTCATTTAAAATATTAAACTTTTAAGGCTTAGTATAATAAGACTAACTTCTATTAATATAGTTTTATTGTTCTTCTTATATAATTTATTAATATAGATTTTTCCCTTTATGTTAATATTATTAGAATAATTTACTATATTACTCAATATATTAATAAAGCTAAGACTAAGATATAGTTATATAAAAAGTTAGCTAAAGTTATTCTACTAAGGATTTAATCCTACTAACTTATTGTTTTTCTTCCTATAAAGTTAATAAATAAACTTCTCTCTAAGTAGAATTAGTTAGTATAGGAAATCTATTATATCTTCTGTAACTTTCTTCTATATAAGAGTAATTATATTACTATTTTAATTAATTACTATTACTTAGATTAAATTACTTCTATATTTTATATTATTAAAAATAGAATCTAATAGATAAGAATACTTCTTTAGAAGTATATACTATATCTTAATAATATAATATTCACTAATATAATATATGTATACTTCCTATTAAATATTAATAATTTATATATTAGTAATATATATCTTTTTTCTTATACCTAGCTATATATCTTTAATTACTTTCCCTAATATAAATATAATTAAGAAGATTAGTACAAAAACTATTACTATATTAAGATAATACTTTATTACCTATTCTAAAACTATAATAGTTTTCCAATTATTAAAAGTAAAAGAAGAAATAACTTTAAAAAGGCTTACTATATCTATTAATAAGTTTATAATTATAATAATGACTTTTATAATATATTTATTAATTTTAAATCTCTTAAGTTCTTTAATAAATTTAATAATAGTATTATTAATAATATTATTATAAGGAAAGATTAAGAAGAATTAGTTTATAAGGTTTCCTTTTACCTTCTTAATTTAGAAGAATTTAATATTATTAGTAACTACCTTATTAACTTAGAGTATTCCTAGTAGTTTTATATTAATTAGTATATTAGTAAAGTAATATTTAACTTTTAACTTATCAAAAAAGCTAATTACTAGCTTGAAGAAATAGCTAATAATAATACTTAGCTACTTATAGATAAAGTTATTAATATTCTTAATATTAAGTAGTATTAGATCTATAATATTATCTTTTTATATTTCTAATCTTTTATTTAAAGTAGTAATCTAACTTAAGTCTTTTTATATATAAGTAATTAAAGTAATATAAGTAAGTCTTATATTATTTAACTATTTTATATTACTCTCTTAGATTTTACTTAAGGAGATAATAGATTAGATCTTATTATAATTATTATACCTATTAGTATTACTATAAATAGTATTTAAAGCTTAACTTTTTATAGTATCTTTTAATTATTAATTCAGACTTCAGGTTTCTAGCTATTAATTACTACTAATCTATCTAACTTCTAGTCTGAGTAATACTATAAGAAATATCTTATTATTAATAAGAAATCTATAGTTAATTTGAATATACTTATATATATTAATAGTTGCTTTTACTAATTATTCCTTAAAGTTAATCTACTTTTTAGTAATATAAATATCCTTCTTATAGGAGATCTTTATTAATTCCTCCCTATTTATAAAAAGGCTTTTTTTACCTATAAATAGTCTATCTATATATTATTATATTGAATTTCTACTTAGAATACCTACTTTCTATTTAATAAAATAGTTAAATTAAATATAACTATCTACTAATAAGGTAACAAATAAGCCTGATTTCAATATATACTAAAGTAAATTTATAACTTATAAGTCTCTATTAAATCTTAATAGTTACTATCTATTTAATTATATATATTATTATTACCTTATAAAACATCTAATTTTAATAATACTCTATATACTTTCTTTATTAATACTAAAGTTAATAAATATAATTCTAATTATATAGTATTTCTTTTCAACTTAATATAGATTATTAATATAATTTATTTCAATTTTAAGATAAATAAAATTACTTTTTAAATACAAGTAATCTCTATATAAAGCTTTTCCTTACTATTAGAATTTAAATAATACTAACTAAAAGTACTTAGATAGAAATAGGCTTTTATAATAAAATATTAGAGATAATTCGTAATATTATCTAGTAGATAGATACTATATAGAAAACTGATAAGTTTTTAACTATCTTTATTAATTTTAATAATTTAATTCAATAATACTTATATTATAATAAAAGTATTCTTAAACTATAGAATTATTCCTATCTTCTAAATAACTTATAAGTTCTATAGAAGTAATTAGATATATTCTTATATTCAATTCCCTCCTACTATTACTTATACTATTACTATTTATAAATTATAAAATATAATTCTTAATAAAACTATACTAAGTATTAGTAATTATTAATTCTAAATTAGATTGATTTATATTACTATTTCTTAAATTTACTCTCTCTCTAGTTTTATATTTAAAAATCCTTTTAATTACCAAGTTTCTTCTAATTATAAGACTAAGTCTAACTAAAACTATAATTAAAATACCTAATATAGATATTTTAAATATATTTCTTTGTAAACTATTGAAATCCTAAGTTTAAATAGTATTAAGATAATAAATCTTACTTTTTATTAATACTATTATAAAGATACTTCTTATAGTTATTCTAAATATTATGATTTTAGAAAGTTTCTATTAATAATATCTAATTTAAATTAACTATTATCTATTTTATTAACTTTAATTACTTCATGGTATTCTTTAATTTGAAAAAGGTATTTTACTAATAGTAATATCTAACTTAAATTAAACCTTATCTACTTTACTAACTACTTTATAATACTCCTTAATTCAAAAAGAATATCTTTCTATTAGTAGTATCTAATCTAAATTAAACCTTATCTACTTTACTAATTACTTCATAGTATTTCCTTAATTTAAAAAAAGTATCTTACTATTAGCAATATTCAACCTTAGCTAAATGTTATCTACTTTACTAGTTATATTATTAACTATTTTTACTAGCTATATTATTAACTACTTTTACTAGTTATATTATTAACTATATCTTAGCTTATATTGACTTAAAAGAAATAAATTACTATTTAACATTTTAAATTTATTATTAAAAATAAAACTAGTATTATCTTAATTAATACTACTTATCGCTATTTTATATAATTAATACTACATCAAGCTACTTAATACAGACTTTCTTTATAAAGGCCTATAGCCTCTCTTATATTATTATTATTTATAGCTTTCGCAAAATAAATATAGACTCATACCAATAGCTTTACTAAAACTAAACATAATATTACTAATAAAACTTTTAAATACCTATAGAGTTATACCTCAAATTAGAGAATAATATATTAGTTAATACTACTATTTATATCTATTATAATAAATATACTATTTCTTTTCTTATTAAAATTTATATTTTTACTTTTATTTTTTATTAATATAATTAGAAAGATAATTAGTTTTATAATTATTATATATTATTTCTATATAACTACTTTAAATAGTAGTTATTATATAAACTAATGTTTACCTTAATTTATAAAATAATCTACTTATTAATACTTTTATTCCTATGTTTTTAATAATAGTTATCTCTTCTATTTATTATTAGATTTCTTATATAAAAGAAACCTCTCTTTTTTCTTCTACTAGCTATTATTACTATTACTACTATAATACTTACTTTAAGTCCTTTAGACTTTTATAATATTAGTAATATTATCAATATCTCTAATCCTTTTAATAATAATATCGCTAAATCTTGAAAATATCTTATTATACTAATTTCTATAGTTATTAATTAAATTTTATACTAATAGGCTTTCTATCTTATTATTAATAAAGATAACTATATAGATAATATCTTACTTTTTTTGTTCCTAATAATAATTTACTTTTGAGTAATAATTTCCTACTTCTTCTTAATAATACCCTAATAAGTAATATTTTTTTCTTCTTTCTTCTTATTCCTCCCCCCTTTTAAAACCTAATAAATATAAATAATAATTATTAATAAACTATATTTATAAATTAGTATCAATAGAATTCTTTGAAGTTTCTTAATAGTATATTATTTATACCTTTATCCCTAATTTCTACTAGCCGAATAGTATTAATACTACTATAAAACTATTAATTTTACCTATCTACTATAAATTTATTTTTAATAATAAAACTTCTAGTATTTTTAATATTAATAAGAAGTAGAACTTATTTATAATTCTACTATAAATAAGTAGTAATAAAATATTAGAGAGATATAACTACTATACTTTTAGCTAGAATATATAAAAAAAAATAGTATTATACTACCTACTTTTTAATATCTAATTTTTAGATTATATACTAACTATTACTATAATTCCTAAGGTTCTAAATATTCTTATTATAAATATAATAATTACTACTTATAGTCTAATCCTAATAAGTCTATAGAAAACTAGACCTTAGTTTTAACTATATCTTCTAATATACTATCTTCTCCTACTTTTCTTAATAACTCTATATTACTAAAATCTACTAATTTAAACCTTAAGTAATATATCTAAGAATATATTATAATAAGTTAGTCTTAGTAAGTTAACGCTAAAACTAATATTAATATTTATAAATAAGTACTATTAGTACTATATACTTATAAATAGTAGTAATAATAATAATAGTAATAATAGTAATAATAGTAATAATAGTAATAATAGTAATAATAGTAATAATAGTAATAATAGTAATAATAGTAATAATAGTAATAATAGTAATAATAGTAATAATA
>QAPG01001049.1:0-11633 GCA_004366825.1 Colletotrichum spinosum
TGAAATATTAATAATCCTTTAGATATATATGAGTTATATATATATTAGTTTAATTAATATATATTATATAGTATATATAGGTACTATTATAATATATATAATGTATATTATAAAAAATTATATTAAAATATTATTATAAGTGATTATTAAGCTATATAAAGTATATTCTTTTACTAAGTCTTCTAAATATAAGTTCTATATAGAAAGAATAAGCTTTTTAAGTTATATAATTGTTTAAAAAAAGTTAAAATAGATTTAATAAGAATCTAAACTATTACTAAGTAGAAACCATTAGAAATATCTAACGAATTCTAAATATTCCTAAATCCTTATAATTTCTATTATAAGTTGATTACTAATTACTTAGGAGTAATAATACTATTTATAATATTTTTTAAAAAGGATATAAAAAAGAAAGTTCTTCTATAATTAGAAAATAGAAAGTTTATATATTTAGTATTATAAGATACTTTCTATTTGATAATTACTTTCTAATATTAGGATCTTATTAAGGATATCAAAATAGAAATAGATATATTATAATAAGTAATTTTAAATATTCTATTATCAAAAATAGAAAGCTAATAGTAATTAGTTATTTATTATTCTAAGAAGTTTAGTAAAATAAAATAAAAATAGAAAAATAAGTTAATAGGAGTTATTAGTTATTATTAAGAGTTTTGATTATTAAAAGTATTATTTAATAAGGTTTTTAAAAGAGTTTATAATCCTAATAGATTATTAAATTTTAATAAGTATTATTATAATATTAATATGGGACTTTGAAGACAAACTTACTTATCAGATCTATAGGTTATTCGTATTTAACTTTAATCTAGAATATTAATTTAAAACTACTAATTTAATAGATAGAATATCCTAACAATTAGACTATATAAAAAGAGAGGTAGAATATTATAATATATTACTAATCTTTATATATAAGTTATAACTTATTAAAATACTATGAGTAGATACTTATTAGAAAGTTATTAAAATTAAAAGAAGTTTAGAATTAATAAAAGCTTTTATTTAGATAATATAAATATAAGAAGGATATTTTTATATAAAGATTAGATTTAGAAGTAGAAAATAATTAACTTTTTAAGAATACTATTTTTAAAAATATTAAAAGTATAATAATAATTATAGTTTTAATTACTTATAATAAAAAGAGATATAAGATAATAGAAAATACTTAGTAAGTATTAATAAATAAAGGAAACTTATAAGAACTAGAATTATTATTCTAATGAAATATATTTTATATTTAATAATATGAAGTCGTATAAAAGATAGAATAGTATATTCTATAGGAGATTCTAAAGATATTAAATAAATTATTAAAAGGTTATAGACCTATAATAAAGATTATTAGATATATATAGAGAAAATTTAGGAAATAACTTATAACTAGAAGGAATATTTAATAAGTATAAAAGGGATATCTTTTTTCTAAAGAAAACTAATTATCTTTAATATAGAATTCTTAGGATATAGAATTATTTACTTATATTATAATAAGAATAAGGCGGATTCTATAAATATTGATAAGATTCATAATTTTATAAAATGAAATTTCTATTAGAATAATATAACTATAGATATATAGGACTATATAATGTCTTATTAGATTTACTAAGTAATTAGAATATTAAAATAAAAATTATATAATTAGTTATAATCTCTACTTATTCTAATAGGACTATCTTAGGACATTAGTATAAACTTTATCATAAAACGTCTAGAAAGTATTTATAGAAATAGTAATATATATAATACTATTTTAATTATTATAGATAGGTTTATAAAGTTTGTTATATTTATTCTAACAATAAAAAAGATAATAGCTATCAACTTAGTAGTAATATTGTATAAAAAAGTAAAATATTAATTTAGTAGTTTAAAAAGTATTATTAATAATAGGGATAAACTCTTTATAAATTAACTTTAAGAAGAATTCATAGTAGGATAACTAATTAAGTAATAATTATTAATAGTATACTATTTATAAATAGATAGTTAAATAGAATAAATGTATTAAATATTAAAATATTAATTCAAAGTATCTACTAATAGTCTACTTACTATTTGAATTGTATAGTTAAGAGAAGTTATATTTATATATAATAATAGTAGATATAATACTACTAAATACTTACTAATAGAAGGATTATATAAATCCTACTTAAGGATAGTTAAATATATACAAAAAGACTTAATAGTATAAAGTATTACTAAGTAAGTTATCTATATTAGCTAAACATTTTACTAAATAGCGGAATATTAGTAAATAGTAGTTAAAAATTAGGCGAAAGTATATTACTTATAATATTAACTATATATATATAATTAAGGAGTAGTTATTAGGCTATTAATAAAGAGTTTTAAATCTAAATACACAATATTAGTATTAAAATATATCAAGGTTTTTATAATAGAAAGAATAAGGGAATAAATATATAGGATAAATCTATGAGAGTGGTATTACTAAATATATAATATCTTTCTTATTTCTTTATTCAAACTATAGATAGAATAGTAAAAGAATATTAATAATTGCTATTCTCTTTGAATTAGAAGACAGTCTTATAGAATAAGAAGTAGAAGAAACTATAAAGAAGCAAGAAAATACAAATAATCAATAATTCTTTATAAAATGGGCTAAGTAGTTTATAACATATAATATATAAAGGACTATAGTTAGTTTAAATAATATATAAGAAGCTATTTAGAAAGTTAAAAAATAGATAGTTTAATATTATAAAGATTAGGATAATTAGTATAATACCAATATTAAGTATTTAGTAATAGTATTCTGAGGAAGGGGGGAGAAATAATTCTATTAATCATTTAAATAATTTAAAATATTATTCTAAAAGTATATTCTTAAATTAGATAACTAAAATTTAAATATCATTCTAAAGGACATATTTTTAAGTTAGAAAAACTAATATACTTTAATAATAATTTAATTAGTATATATAAGGTCATATAACCTTTATACCTAAGGCTTAATTATATTCTTATAAAGGTATTTCTAATTTCTCTTTATAGAGATAGTAGGAATAATAAGTATTATTAAAATAATAAGTATTATAAGTATAATAAGTATTATAAATATAATAAATATTAAACGTATAGTAGTTTTCTTAGTAATAAGAGTTGTTTTATGTTGAAATGTAGGTAGGTAGGTGGCCTACATCTAGTAAAGTGATACTTTACGTTAAAGGTATATATACTAGATATTCTTAGGGATAGAAGATATCGTATAAAAGAGTGAATAATAGTTATATTTGGTAAAAGAGTATTATTATTAGTTTATCTAGATACATGCTAAAAGAGGGTATAGAAGCCTTCTTTTATAGTACTACACTTAGTTCTAGAATATTCTAATTAGTAATTATTAGAATATTCGAGTAATATAGGCTTACGTTAGTAATTACGAATACCAAAGTTAATTACTAGTAAGTACCCTGTAAAAGAACGAGGTAGAATATTCAAGTGAATATTCAACGGTAAGTCGAGTACTACTATAGAGTAAACACCTGTAGTATAATATTTTAATACCCCCTTTTTTACCTTATAGTAGTAAAAGATAAATGAGTGAAAAAGTGGGTAGCTAGTACCCTATAAAAATAATACTTAAATAAATACCCTATAAAACAAAAAGTACTATAGGTAACTATTCTGTAGTATTTTATAAAAGGTATTGAGGTACTAATAACAATCTATAGTACTTAGAAAGATATATTCTAATTAGGGTATTAGTATTATAATATAGAATAATAGTACTAAAAATAAGCTAAACATTCCAGTAAAATTACTGAGTATTTATAGTATTAGTAAGGCTTATAAGCCTAAGAAGTTTAGTGAATTTAGAGCTAGGAAGAGGTTTGGTAAGCCTATTAGCAGGTATTTTAAAAGTTGATAAATATTGAACTTCTATATTACTAGATAAAACCTCTTATTGAGTGAGAAAATAGTCTATAGCTATATATTTAGTATACTAGTAGTACTTAGGGTTATAGGTTAGAGCTAGAGCTTTATTATTATTAATATAAATAGTTAGAGGTTTTGTAGTAATATTTAGTTCTATAAGTAAGCTTTATAACTACTTAGCTTTTCTAATAGTTTCTTATAGACTATTAAATTCGGTTTTAGTAGTAGATAAGGCTATTATAGATTGTTTTTTCGATTTCTACGAAATAGGGCTACTATTTATAGTAAATAAATAGCTTCTAGTGGATTTCTGAGTATTATGATAACTAGTTTAGTCTGAATTAGTATAGCTTACTAAATTTATAGTAAGGCTTTTTTTGTAAGTAAGTATTAAGTTAGTAGTAGTAGATAGGTATCTAAATATATTTATGATTGTTTTTAGTAGTTTTTTAGTAGGTCTATATAAAAACCTATTAATAAAGGTTATTGAAAAGGTTAATTCAGGCTTAGTTATAACTATAGTATATATAAGGCTACCGACTAAGTGCTGATATTGTTATAGTAAATCCTTTTTAGGGCTATAAGTAGGATTTCTTTTAGTAAGAGATAAATCTTTTAAGACCTTAGGATTAAGAGGGAATTTAGAAGACTTTATAGTAGTTAGATTATTCTTAGATAATAACTACTTAATATAGTAGGCTTGAGATACTTGTAGAGTCTTTTGGGTTTGATTTTGAGTAATACTTAGTTTTAAAAAATGTAATATTTCTCCTAAGTCTTCTATATTAATAAATCTTTAAAGAGAAGATTTAAATTTAGTTATAGTGGTTAGATTTTGTCTGAAAATTAAAGAATTATCTATATAAGTAACTAAATAAATAGGATCTTTAGGGTTATTATTATAATTAGTAGCCTTATTAGATTTTAATAGTAAAAATCCTAAATCCTGAAGAATCTTTTGAATTTTCTTTTATTACTATCTAGAGCTTTGTTTAAGTCTATATAGAGTTTTAAGTAGTAATAAAACCTAGTTTAAAGTAGGGTTAAATTTTATAATATTTAGATTAGGAAACTTTTTGAAACATTTGATAAGGGGTAGTTGAGAGATTTTAATATAAATCTCTTCTTCTAAATCTCTATATAAAAAGGTTCTAACTATATTAATATAGTGGATCTCCTAGTTTTTAGTTGTAGCTATAGTTAAAAAGGCTTTAAAAATAACTAGATTAGAGCTTATAGTAAAAGTTTGGAAATAATTTATATTATATTTTTACTAAAAGCCTTTAGCTACTAAATGGGTTTTATATTTACTTGTAGTCCTGTCTGAGTTAAGCTTACGCTTAAAAACCTATCTTATAGCTATAGGTTTTTATGGGATTTTTATTATAGAGCTGTTTAGTAGAAATAGCTTTAAAAACTTTTCGATTAATTAGCTGGCTAATTTTAGTATAAATAGCCTTAAGCTAATTATCTTCTTTAGTACTATTTAGAGTTTGATTTAGTATTTAAAGGTTTAAATAAGTAGTACAAATATAGGGTATAGAAGACTTCGCTATAGTAGTCGCTATAGTAGGCTCTAAATTGTTAATACTAGAATTTGAATTAGTAGAAGGTACCCCCCCCATTATAGTATTAATGAATTTAAAATGAGCTGTAAATATTAATTTAGATTTATAAGACTTAGTTGGTATAAATATAAGAGTAATTTTAGAAGTATCCTTATAGGATATAAAAAATCCTTCTTCTGTAAAAATAGTGAATTTATTACTATTTTTACGTTTTTCAGAAGGGTAATATATTAAAACTTTAGTACTTATAGGCTATAAATCCTCTAAATTAGGTTTATTATTATTTTTTAGAAAGAAAAAATTATTTAAAGCTTATGAGGGGGTAACTGAAAGTCTTATTATAATAGTTAAATTAACTAATTTAACTACTATAGATATAATAGTATTTTAAATATAGAAAAGTAGTTTTTCTAAAAGTAAAATAGTACGGGTTTTTTCAATTAAAACCCTATTAGTACGTTTTATGATACTATTTTGTTTAGGGGTATAGGGTACTATAACTTCTATAATAATACCCCTTTTTTAGTATAACTTTCTAAAAGTTTAGGGTTAAATTCTTAGCTATTATTAAGGTATAGAATATTAGGATAGAACTTGAATTGGGTTTTATAGTATTCTAATTGAGTTATAATATAGCTAAAAATATCGTTTTTTTAGTTGTAAAATTAATAGCTCTATAGGAGCTATAATTATCTGTATAAGGAATAGTATAATTATTCTCTATATTACTAGTAGGGCTTATTTTAATTGAATTAATATAGATTTAATAAAGTGGTTTAATAGTCTTATTATAGTTAATCTTTAATTGTTATTTTATAAATTTACTTTTAGTATAGTTAGGCTATTGTAAATTAGTTTTTTTTAGCTAATTTATAAGTATCCCTTCTGTAACTTTAGTTATTTTAGTTAAAAAGCATAATTAGGGTGCTTTAGGTGATAATATTACTCCATAGTTATAGTAGTTGATTTAGCCTCAAAATTAGAGGTCTAGTTAACTATAAAAGCCTTGAAATCTACTATAGAGCTTTCTGTAAAGTTTTATAATTTAGTAGATAAATTAACTAAATTTCTAGAAGGTTCTATGTTATAGTTAGTGGATACTGTAGACCTTACTAGACTATAATTAGAATTATCTATAAATTTAGTCGATTTTGGTGTAGGTATAATTATTATATTATATTGTTAGAAAATTCCTTGCTGTATTTTCTAAAAAGGCTGAGAATTATAGTAGCTTTTAATAGGTAAAAACTCTATAGGTTTTTTTAAAGCTATAGGTAAATAGAATCCTTACTGTAGATTTAGAGCTATAAAAAAGTTGCTTTTAGTATTATATAGGATATTATTTCTAATAAAACTACTTTTATTATAATATGATACTTTAGAAAAAATATTAATAAGAAATTCTAGAATATAAAAGGTATTAGTTAATTTTATAGGATTTATAGAACTTTTATAATAAATAAAAAGTTCTATAATACTTATACTAGAGGGATTTATAGGACCTCCTCTTATAAATATAAGAAGTAGTTTCTATAAAATATCTATTTTAGTAAAACATCGAAAGCTATTTGCTATATAAATAGTAGAGTTTGTATTATAAAACTAGCGATTCTTATCAAGTTGAAATATTAAATCTTTAGGTTTTATAGAAGGTTTTTTAATACTTAATAGTAAATTGTCCTAATAAATAGTACTTGTAGGTATTATAAAAGCTTTATTTATAGAACTTTTAAGTTTTGTTTTAGTTGTTATAATTGAAGTAGTAGAAGTTATAAAAGCTTTAGAGGTAGGCTTTTATTACCTATTAGAAGGATTTAAAGATTTTGAGTAATCTTTTCAATAGGATTTTCCTTCTTTAATACGTTTTTTAGTACTATAAATAGGGCCTTTAGATTTATTTTTAGGTTTTTCGGATTTTTAGAAGGGTTAAGTATAGTAGGCTTTCTAAGAAGCTTTTGTATAAAAGTATTTCTTATAGGAGTATCAGTTTCCCTATACTTTTCATTTAAAATATTAGCTATAAAAGTTTCTATAGTAGGGGGTTTTTTTAGTTTTAAATTAGATTTCTGTTTTTCTGTTTATATAGGGTAAGAGTACTATAAAGCTATTATAAAACCGGTTTTTTTATTAATATTAGTTATTTTAGTACTTATAGTAATTAATTTTGTTAAATAGTTTTTAAAAGTACTAATAAACTCGGTAAGGGAGTTATACGTTTTGAATTTTATAGTATGAAATTTGAGATATAGTTATTATTTTAGTAAAGGTCTAGTATTTTTATAATTAGCTTTTAAGGTAGTTATAATTATATAGGGGTCCTGGGAGTTGAAAATAAAATTAAAAAGCTTTAAAGTAATATTTTGTTGTATAAGTAATAGAGTTTGAATGTTTTGTTTTTTAGTTATAGTTTTATAGGTTTCTTCGTTTTCGAAAAAATCGAATAAATCTAGAAGCTTAAAATATAGCTTTAAGGAATTAAATTAGGAAAACTAGTTTTCAGTATTTATAAACTTCTATTTTTTAAGTATTAAATAGTTTATAATAACTTTAATAATATTAGCTATAGTTATAAATATAGTGTATTTTCTACTGAAAGGCTTCTGAAAATAGCTAAGAATTTAGCTAAGTAGTAAGGTTAAAATACTACTTAATAGCTAAGTAGTATTACTAATAGAAGATTAGTTTGATTTTTAAAAGATCGATTTAAATAAGTATTTTATAAAAGAAGTAGGGTATTATTGAAATAGTAACTTTCTAATTACTAGTAAGTTAAAAAGAAGAGGTTTGGATAGATAAATATATATAATATAACTATATTAAATATTATATTATCTGATAAAAATAAGTGATTTTTTCGAGATAAATTGGATAATTCGATTATTGAGTTTTATTTAATTTGATAAAATAGATCTTGAGATTTAATAGAATAATATAAGTAATAAACTATTGGGCTTATAATCTATTAAAATATAAATAAGTAGGTAGCTTATATCTAATAAAGTGATATTTTATATTAAAGGTATATATACTAAATATTCTTAGGGATAGAAAATATAGTATAAAAAAGTGAATAATAGTTATATTTAGTAAAAGAGTGTTGTTATTAGTTTATCTAGATATGTACTAAAAGAGGGTATAGAAGCCTTCTTTTATAGTACTATACTTAGTTCTAGAATATTCTAATTAGTAATTATTAGAATATTTGAGTAATACAGGCTTACGTTAGTAATTATGAATACTAAAGTTAATTACTAGTAAGTACCCTATAAAAAAACGAGGTAGAATATTCAAGTGAATATTCAACGGTAAGTCGAGTACTACTATAGGGTCAACACCTATAGTATAATATTTTAACATTTTATAATTATAGCTTTTTTAAAAATAAGTATTTTAAGAGTAATAGACTTTTTGATAGTAAACTAATAGTTAGTAGATATAGAAGTTATAAGGGAAGATATAATAGTATTTAAATAGGTTTTATATTTTTTAGTAAGGAGTCTTTATATTAGAATACTATTATCTATAGGTGTTTTTTTAATATTAAGTATAATATTATTATTAGAAGTAAAGTAATATTAAAGGTTTATTAAGTAGATTTTAATAAAAGAAATAGAATTATCTATAATAAATAGAATTATATTAATATTATTATTAATATAATAAGAAAACTATAAAGACGTCTTTATCACTTTAGATTTTCTATTCTTATTATTATTCTTATCCTAATTATTATTACTATTCTTACTTTCGCTTTTAGTAGGTAATAGTAAATTAGGGATATATATATTATGAAGTATACTAAGATTAGACCTATAAGGACTAAGCTAATTACTAGTAATAATAATAAGGTATTTAAATATATTATATTTAGTATAATTAGTAAGATAATAGTGAAGATTATCTTTAAATTAAAGTAGTTCTAAAATAATAAGAATTATAATATCCTTAAGTATTAAAATATAATAAGATATATTAAAGAAATAAATAAGTCACTATTCTAAAGTAATCATAAAGCTATTATTATACAAATAAGTAAGTTATATAATAAATAGTTAGTAAAATATTTCTTCTATAAATCTAAGAATATTAAATTATTCTATTCATAAGTAATAATAATAAAGTAAGTATTTAATAAAGTTATAGTAATAAGGTATATAATATTCAAATATTTATAAATAGCTAATACTTCCTAGAAGAAGAAATATTCTACATTAAACTCTTTCTTCTATATATTCATAAAAGGGTTATAAATAATATCACATATATAGCGCTACTGTACTAAACCTTTAATAAGAATATAAAATAACTTACTTTTATATTTAGAAATGAAAATATTCTACTTAATTATTTAGTAATAGATACTCATTTAGTTTTAGGTTATTTAGGCAGTATTATATAGCTTGAATAGAACCTAAACAGTAAGTATTAATAATAAAAAGATGTATAGTAAGAAAAAAACTTATATTATAATATTTCTATTTACTCTTCTTATAAAAGAGATACTTTAATATATAATTACTAATAATATAGAATAGGCTTTTTATATTAAGATAAAATAGAAATACATAGCTTGAATAAAATAAATAGTTACTAGGTTCTAAATATAAAAAGCCCTTATTAATAGCTTTTTCACTATTATAAATAAATACTTAGAAGATAGTAATAATAACTATAATATACAATATCATTGGGGAATATATAAAATAAAAGTAATAAAGAAGAAGAGGAAAGAAAGAAGAGAAAAACTAATAAACTAAAAATAACTCGTAAGATAACATAAAGAAATATTAAAAACATAAGCATAATATAAATAGAAAATTAGAACACGATACGATATGTATAAAAGAAGTAGATAACACTTATCAGATGTATAGTAAAATAATATAGGGGATTATAATAAAGTTTAAAGAATTATTCCTATTAGAAACAATATTATAAAACTTAAAAGTATTAATATATTACTAGGATAATAATACATATTTCTTTATTAATAGAAAGAATAACTAAGAACCTAATAATACTAATAATAAAACTTAGTTCTATTATTTAAACTATAGAAATCGCTTTGATAAATAATAATATTAATATAGAATAATTATAAGTATTAAAAAGGTATATTATAATAAATAGTTAGTAATAATATATAGGTTTATAATTTAATCACTTTTACTCTATACTTAGAATAGTATCTAAGTTCCTCACCCTATATATAGATTTAACTATACATTTTACCTAATAACAGCATTCATACTAATACTAGCTCACAACTAGTTAAAATAATAATAAAATTACCTATTATCATAGACAATTATACCTCTAGTTCTAACATTCAACTAGTAGAAGACTTCGTAGTAACAATCTATATAAGGAGAGCCTTATTGAAACCAGGGCTTAATATATATAACTAAAAGTAACTACTAAGGTCGTAGGTTTAAAAACCTTTTTGAACCTTTTAAAAATAAGATAAAATAAAATACCTATAAGAACTAGGTATTCTATAACTTATTATTCTTCTATATCTTTCATAATAGAACTAAAATCTCCCCAAAATCTATATAACTACTTATAAAAAGAAAACTATAATATAAGTATAGAAATATCTAATTATAACTATTATAATTAAAACTATTAATATATCAAACTAAACCTTAATAAAATTATTCTAATTATAATAATTAATAAGTAACTTATAGATATTTAAAAGAAAATCATCTAGCTATCCTATAAGCTATTATATTAAGCTAAAAGTTTCAGAAACTAAGTATCAATCAGATAATACCCTAATATTAATACCCTATTATAATACTAATTACTAGATACTTTAAAGTATTATAGTAATATAATTATAGGAATCTTAAAAACTATCTAGTTATACTAGAAGTATCTATATCTATATAAATATTATTTATATATTAACTATATTTAATTAATATATTAAGATTGTTTACTAATAAGAGTAAGTTGAGTCCTATTATACTTATGTAGAGATTATAAGTTAGTTTGTATTAGTAGTAGAGAATTTTTATATTAGTAATATAAAGTCTTATTTTAAAAGTAGGTAAGGCTTAGTCTATAATAGGGATATTAAGGTTATAGATATTAAAATTATAATAAATATTTAAA
>QAPG01001050.1:0-11599 GCA_004366825.1 Colletotrichum spinosum
AATATATAAAAGATTTTTAATATTATAATAAACTATCTTATATATTATAGAGTAAGTAGTAATAGGTAGTTAGTACTACTTTTTTAGGTTATGCGAGCTATTTTTTAGTATTATAATTAGTTAAAAGTTATTTTTATTAAATAAATGTTAATATATAAGGAAAGAAGGCTCTTATATAATTACTATTTATAGGTTTTTATAGTAATAGGACGGCTGATTATATAGTTATATATACTTATATAATTTTTAGAAACTATTCTATAATAATTACTTTTAGTTAAAAAAGAAGTTATATTTTTATAATCCTACTTTCTATTTAGTCTGAATTATTATATTTTAAATAACTACTATTATTACTAGTACTTATTATATTATTACTAATGTAATCATTAGGAGTGTTATTATTGCTATAATTACTATAATTATTAAACGTATTATAGTTATCAGTGATTATTTTATTAATATTACTTTTAGGAATATTAGAAACTTTATTATCTTTAGAGTATTTAGAGTTATATATTTTATAAGTAAAAGTAGGTTTTAGGTCGTTATTGTTGTTATTAGTATTGTTATCATTATTGTAGTAAATTTAACTAAATAGAAAGTAGGTACTAATACTACTAGTACTAGTACTACTCTTATTTTATATAGAAGTATAACTTCTACTATCTTGTGTTTATATAAATTGTGTAGAAGTATAACTACTATTGTTATTATTAGAGGTAGTATAACTACTATAGGTATTACGTATAGTAGGTAGTATTAATAATATTAATTACTGTAGTGGTTATTGTGGTATTAATTATTATAGTACTTATTATAGTTAATAAGTAATAATATTATTATTATTATTTTATTTTTAAGCTGAAGTCTATATGTTAATCTAGTTTGTCTAATTAGTCTGATTAGTAATTAGATAAAAATAATATAATTAATAAGAAGAAATTGAAAAAAGAAGTTATTATTAAGCCTAAGGTTTCTATTTCTCTAAACTAACTAAGGGGGGTTCTATGAATAAAATATGTATAGTAGGTACTATTCTCCTTAATAATAGAGTAATTCTTACCTTATAGTATTTTTGGTAAAAACAATACGATTTAGCTGTAGTTTTATATTGCTTTATTATAGATAGTTATAATAGCCTTATTTTAAAAAAAGAATACGTTAAAGCTGTGGTTTTGCTACTTGAATAGTATATTAATTATACTACTATTTATTATAAAATAAATAGTAATAAGTAGTTAGTACTACCTTTTTAAACTAGATAAGCCGTTTTTTAGTATTATGATTAGCTAAAAGTTGTTTTTATTAAATAAATATTAATACGTAAAGAAGGAAAGCTTCTATATAACTACTATTTATAGGTTTTTATAGTAATAAGACGGCTAATTATATAGCCATACGTACTTATATAATCCCTAAAAACTATTCTATAATACTATAGATATTATATAACTATTAGAATTCTATTTTATAAAATTTAAAAAATAGACAGTTTATTTCTTAAGTAACATTTTATTAAATAAAAGTAATTTATTATAAAAGGATTTGAAATTATTCTTAAAAAGTCTTCTAATTACTTTTTAAACCTCCTAAGTATCCTATAAAAAAATCCTAAGTATTTTATAAAAGAATTCCTAAATATTTTATAAAAGAATTCCTAAATACTTTATAAAACAAATCCTAGTGCTAGTTGTAGGACTTAGTAGTATTTATATTCTAATTATAGTACTTATTTAAAGTATTATAATACTAGAAGTTTTATATTTTTAATATTTATAACTACTAAGAAAAACGCGTTAGAAATTTTCAAATTTAAATAAAAATTAGTTTAAGTATTTTATAAAAGAATTTCCTAAGTATCTTATAAAAGATTCCTTAAATATTTTATAAAAGGATTTCTAGTAGTAGCTATAGAACTTAGTAGTATTTATACTCTATTTATAGTACTTATTCAAAGTATTATAATACTAGAAACCTTATATTTTTAGTATTTATTACTACTAAGAAAAATATGTTTCAAATTGTTAAACCTAAATAAAAATTAGGTTAAGTATTTTATAAAAGGTTCTCTAAGTATTTTATAAAAGATTCCCTAAGTATTTTATAAAAGAAATTCTAGTAGTAGCTATAGAATTTAGTAATATTTATACTCTATTTATAATACTTATTTTAAGTATTATAGTGCTAGAAGCTTTATAGTTTTAATACTAATAACTACTAAGAAAAATATATTTGAAATTTTTAAACTTAAGTAAAGATTAACCTAAATATTTTATAAAAAACTTATAGTAGTTTATAAATAGATTTCTAATAGAAGCTATATAATTTAATAGTATTTATACCTATTATATAATACTTATTTAGCTAATTATAATATTATAAGTTTTATATTTCTAATAGTCCTACTTATTAAAAAAGATATATTCTAAATATTTTTAGTACTAAGTATAGTAATTATAATTCCTAAAGTTTCGTAGTAGTGATAGTAGCTTTAGGTATCTTTTAGTAGTAATAGTATACTAGGTCTTATAGCTATAGTAGCTATAATAATAGCCTATAGTACTATATAACTTATAGCACGCCCTATAGCTATTATACTAGTAGTACTGTTATATATAGGCTATAACGTATACTTTCGCCTGCGTATAATATTAATTAATTAGTTAGTTCCTATAAGATGATTTTTTTATTTTCAAATATAAATCTAATTTAATTAGAAACTTTTTATAAACTAAAGCTAAATACTATAGAACCTACTTATAAGAAATATTAATAAGCCTATAAGTAGGAAGTAAGTATAACCTAATAGTAGTATAAAAACTTATATTTAGTACTATATAATAATATACTAGTGTGTTTAATAAATATCCTATATTCTATAGATTATAGTATAATATCTCTTTATATATTTTAGAAGGCTACTAAAACCTTAAGTATAAAAAGCTTATAACTATTAGTTATTTTTTATAATATGAACTATTTAGATATATTAGTAAATTAAAAATACCTTAAAAAGCTTAATAGCTTCATACTACTATAATTCTAAAAGATAAATTTTATAGATAGATAGCTACTAGTTAGACTTACTAATAAGTATTAAGAATAAGATATTTATAATAAATACTGAATAGTTAAAGGTATAAGGCTAAATTGTTCTTCTTAGGGTTTTTAAGTTATATAACTTATTTATAAGTATAGTATAGTAAATAGGTATTCTAAGGAATTTAGAAGGGGAAAGTAGAAACTTCTAGAATACTATAAGCCTAGTTAGTATATACCCCGGGGGTATAGATACTTTAAAATATAAGTGATACTAGTAATTAAACTTCTTCGTTATTCTAGTAGTAGTATTAGCTAACTTTAATATATAATAGTTACTTAGTTAATTCTACTAGTAGTTATATATTTATCTTAAAAGTTAAGCTATATATATCTAAGTATAAGTAATTATATAGTGAAATTATAAATAGCTTATTATATAAGTTATTATTTATTTAATAATACCTTACTATTTAGATAACTATAATAATTCTAAAGCTAATATATATTAAAAATCCTAACTTTAGAAAAGATATATTTATTAGATTAAAAATTAATACTTCTTAAGGCTTATTAGTAATTTATAATAACTTCTCGAATTGTATAACTTTATGCTAGTAATAGTTTATTTAAATTTCTTCCCTATTAACTTTTGATATTACAATAGTATTTTAATATAATTATAATAAGTAATAAAAAGTTAAAACTTAACTCTAGAAAAAAAGCCTAAGAAACAACTACTATATCAAAAGAAAACAATAGGTATGCAAATT
This sequence comes from Colletotrichum spinosum, assembly GCA_004366825.1. Taxonomy (NCBI): domain Eukaryota; kingdom Fungi; phylum Ascomycota; class Sordariomycetes; order Glomerellales; family Glomerellaceae; genus Colletotrichum; species Colletotrichum spinosum. Next base: position 3,816 of record QAPG01001050.1, read on the forward strand.
ATTTAATCTTAATATAAAACAATAGTAATAATAAATATTAATATAAAGTTTTTTTAAATTTTATAATTAGAATAAGTATAATTTAAGTCTTTTAATAAGGAATAATTAGAAGGTAAGTTTAATACTAGTAGCTATAGTAATTCTAGCTCTAATAGTATATATTAAAGTTATTATAGTTAGAAAACTTATAATAAAACCTTAAGTTTAGGTAGCCGGTCTATTTTACTATATATATTAGTCTAACTAAGTTTTTCTTTCTATAGAACGATATAGTTTTTATTAAGTATACTAAAGAAATAAGACTTTTACTTTCAAAAATTAGAATACTTTAAATAAACTTATATTTAAATATATTAATATAAAATAATAAAATAAGATGTATAGTTTTATTTTATTAGTATCTAAAACTATTATAATAATTAATAAGGATAGTTAGAAGTATTAATATTTAATTATTAGAAGTAATATTCTTAGATTTATTAAAAACTAATTATTGTAAAAGTATTTACTAAAAATATTTCTATTTATTAAAAATGAAAGTTAGAAATTAAAAATAATTAGATACTATTATAGTCTTAACTATAAACTATACTAACTAAAGATTAAATAATATTATTTTTTAATTTATTTAGTACTTTATAAAATATCAAAATATTTAAACTCTAGGGGGAGTATAGTTATAAAACTAAAATTTAAAGAAATTAATAAAAAGATACTACTAAAAATAAATAGTAGTTATTTAAGTTTTACTTTAAATAATAAACTTATAAAAAATCTAGTAGTTAGTTTTAAATTACTAGTTATTTTAATAATAGTAATATCTCCTAATTATAAGAAATTTTTAAAAAGTAGTACTCCTAAATAGTATTTAAAAGAAATATTATAGTAATAATATAATAACTATTAGTATAAAGATAATATAATACTTATAAGGCGACTTATAACTAAGCTTCTAACTATAGGGAAGGTTTAGCAACTTAATAGGGATAAGTAGTAGCTGCTGGATACTATTTAAAATAGAATCTATACCTATTTAAAAAAATAAAGACTAATTAATATATTACCTAAAAAAGGAACCTATAGCTTAATTTAACTTAATATAGAAAAACTTATTAAGTCTAAATATAATAAGAATTAATAAATTAAAAACTTTTTCTTAATTTTATAAATAGTAATATATAATTATTCTTAATTAGTAGAATAATTTATTTATTTAATTATAATAATAAATAAAACTTTAACCTATTAAATAACCTATATTACTTTAGTAGTATACCCATTCTTTAGAAAGATTATTAATTTAAATTAATAGAAATTTAAAATAATAATAAGTTAACCTTTATAAATTTATAATAATAAGCCTTATTAAAAATAACTACTAGTTTAGTAATTCTAACTCTATAAAAAGAATCTCTAACTATTAAGTAGAAAAATACTTCTTGAGGTACTTATTATAAGTAATACTATTTAATATAAGAAATACCTAACTACTTCTAGGTAGTAATTAATCCTATAGTAAACCTAAGTAATACTAAGTTGTTATAATTTATATAAAAAGGTAAACTTGAAAGAACTTAAAATATATACTAATCTTAGGTAAAAGCTTAACCCCTTGAGAAAACCTAGTAAGCCGATATAAAAAAGGCTTGCCTAACTGTAAATTAGTATTTGGATATTATAATACTTTTAGATATTTTAAGCTATATATATATTATACTAATAGAATTAATAAGTACTTTTTTAGCTAGAAAGTTTAAGTAATCTTATTAAACTCTATTATACTAAGGATAAAGTATTATAATTATTATTTTTTAATACAAAATCCCTAGTAAGCATAAGTTATTAGTTTATACTAATTATATCACTATTTTTTTATATATACCGCCTATTGCTACTACTAATTAAATAACTTAATAAAACTTTTAAACTAATTTAAAGAAGTAGGTAACTACTACTTAAAACTAGAAAATTATCTAAACTTAATTATTTAGAAACAATAAACATTATAATAAAATTTCTATTAGTAAATTAGTAGCAAGATAATTATTAAATTTATATTTCATAACTTTTTATAAATATACCTAACTATTATTTTAGTAGGTAGGAAGTCTGCTTCCCTTTTAATCTTACTTATAAAATACCTACTAGAAGAAAAACCTAATTCCTATTTTAATAATATTTTTTCTAAATAGTATAAATAAATAATTAAAACTTTTAATAATAGATCTCTTAATTCTAGTATTAATAAAAAGTATAGTGAAATATAATAAATAATATAAATTATAGAATTTAGTAACTTATTAAATCTTTAAATATATATTACGCCTACTAGCATTCTAGTAGATATACTTATTTAAGTATTATTTTAACTCTTAAGTACTACTTAGTATTAAGACTTCTATAATTAATATAAACTTTTAAAAATAGTAGTAGACCTTTATAAAACCTCTTTTATATAGTAATATACTACTTCATATTAAGACTTATAAAGTATTCTTACTATAAAACTCCCTAATTTCTATAAAATTAATTTTAGATTAAATAGGAATACCTACTAAACTTAAATATATTAATAAGTAGAAAAAAAATATTAATAAAGATTACTTTAATAATAATAAGTAAAGCGGTAATAGCTTAAATTTAAAATCTAGTTTTTAAAGCCTAAGTTATAATTTATAGAAAATACTTTAAGTATAGTACTTTCTAAGTTCCCTAGAACGAAATACTATAAAAAGTAAAAACTCTATATAATTAGATACTAAACCTATATAAAACTCTTTTAATAAGTTAAATAGTTTAAAAATATTATTTAAAATAAGAAATATATTTCTTCTAAAACTAAATACTAACTAGAGATTAATAGTGTATAAATAGAATAATTAAAAGATAAAAAGTATTTTAAAAAGAAAGTTAAATAGTATATGAAATTATTAAATAAAAAATATTTATAATTAGACTTACGTTTAGTAGATTACCTAGCCTTTATAGTTAGGGTACTCCGCTAGCTCAAACTAGTATTAACTTACTATTAGGGATAAAAACTTTAGGAATATAACTCTTTCTAAAGAATATTATAATTTATTATATAATACCTTTTAATAACCTGAAGTATGTATTCTATAAAGATATTAATATAATAGTTATTAGTAATCTATTTTAAAATACAAACTAAAAAGTTAACTTTATATATAAATATTTAAATATTAAATTTTTATATATAATAAAAGTAAATATAAATAAAAGCTTTAGTATATTATTAACTAATCTTAGTATTTTTAGATCGATTTAAATAAGAATATATAAAATTAGACCTAAAAAAAGTAAATTATATATATATAAAATAAAACTAGAAGAAACTCTAGTAGCAACTTATAGCAGTTCTAATATACAAATTAATTATTAAATATATATATAGAAACAAATAACTAATCAAACTTTTTAGTAACTAGTTTCTACTAAAATTTCTCTTAGGATAGTAGTATTAAACTTAGTTTTATAAAATAAAGTAAATAATTAGGAACTTAAAAATACTATATTATTTTTATTTATTCTTAAATTTTAAATATATAAGAAGTTCTTATTACTTAGTTAAATATAAATATTGAAATATATTAATACTAATAAGCTATTTTTAGTAAGTAGAACTAGTAATATAAGATAAATTAAATATAAAATTAAAATACTAGAATAAATACTTATTAAATACTATAAAAAATATTAATATATTTTAATAGTAAGATAATAGCTATAGAAGTTGGAATCTATTAAGGATTATATAATAACTTACTTACTAAATCTACTAATCCTAAAAATAGATAGTGTTTAAGTATCTTACTTATATTTCACCCTTAGTATAAAAATAATATACTAAGGAATAAGTAGATATAAAGATTAGTAATAAAACCTAAAACATAAACTTAAATAAAACAACTTTTAGTATAAATCTTAATAGTAGTAGTAAATACTTTAATAAAAACTTAAAAAACTAAAATAAAGAAAAATTCTATATAAATAATAGTTAGATATAGGTTAGTCAATCCTAAACTATAAAGAAGTTCCATTTTAAAAAAGCATTTATACCCTATATAGCAAAAAGAAACTAATTAATATTCTAATACCTAAATATAAGTTTTATATAATAATATAACTAAATATAGAGATAATAGTAAAAGTTTTAGGTAGAATTCTTTTTTCTTCTTAATAGTTTATTACTTTAAAATCAGTTTATTTAGAACTAAAGTTTAATAACTAGAAAAGCCTAATACTTCTATTAAATCTAGTATATTCTTAATATCTTTTAAAAATTTATAAGAAAGAATAATTCTTATATTAAATTATACTTATAACTATAATAAGTTTCTATCAATAGCCTCTAATTAATAGAATAATATAGATAAAAGAAGTTAGTAAAATAGATCTATAACTTTAAGATAGAAATTAACTCTAAAGGTTAGATATATTAAGCTTTAAGTAGATAACCTAAGAGTAGGTTACTACTAGCTAGATAACTAGCTAGAAGCTTCTAGTATCTAGGTTCTAATATTTTTAGTAAGCTTTAGCTATTTAATATATAATTAATAACTAATCTAAAACTAATATAAATAAAGAAAATCTAATTATTTAATTAAAATATAATATTATAATAACTAGAAAGTAGTATTAATATAATATAATTTCTACTTAGTATTTTAAATATTAAAATAAAGTAATTTAACTAAATATAGATAAACAGTAAGAATAATTATAATTTAACTAAAGAAATTATCAGAATAATACTAAAAAAAATAATTATTAGTAAAACCTCACACCTTATAATATTATTAAATTATAAAGACTTCCTAAAACCTTCTACTACTCTAACTAACTAGAAATAGCTAATATAATACCTAGATTAATAACTTAAGAAATAGTAATAATACAATTAGTATAAAATAACAATATAGCTAAACCTTATATCTCCCCTATAAAAAATAGGAGTATAATTTAATAACTAAATAGTAGTAGGTTTAAAAAGTACCATAATATATACCTAGGCTTAAAATATAGTTTATAATAAGCTAAAAAGCTAGTACTATTATATAAGCTTTTAAAATAACTAAATACTTTATTATTTAATTAGTAATACATATAAATAGATTAATAAAATTCTTATTATCCCTATCTACTATCTAGTAAGACTATAGCTAAAAGAATAGGCTTAGTAGAATTAGTAGGGAAAAAAAACCTTATTAAACTTAACTCTAATTTAATATTATAAAAAAATATAAGAAGTACAGAATAAATAAGAGTTTTAATACTAGTAAAATATTATTACTCCTATTATTTTTTTACTTATTTAATAAAATAAAGCTAGATTTATATCTAACTTCTAGTTTTAAAGTCTTTTATAAGCTAACTTAAGTTGAAAATATTATTAGGTAGGGAGTTTAATTAGAATAGTATATCTATTAAACCATAATATAAGTATCCTAAAAGAAGCTTATAGAAAATAGAAATCTCTAATAGAATAAAAAAGTAAGAATCCTTTTAATTTTAATTTTTAATATAAATATAAAACATAAAAATATAACCTATTAATCTTTTAATCCCTCAGAATTTAAAATTAAAAGTATTAGAAAAGTTACTATAAGGATTAATAACTAGTTTTAAATACTATAATAAAAAGTAGCGTTTAATCTAATACTTTCTATATAACACTAGAAAGTATTTACTATTTCTAGTAATTTAATACGGCTTCTAACTAGAACTATAAGTAAAACACCTAAATATAAAGAAGCTTTAGTAGGTTAGTAGTAGCAAGCTTTAAAGTAACACTTTATAATAAAATCTTTTCTAAAATAACTAATAATCTACTAAATAGAAATAATCTATAACTAACCCAACTATAGCTAGATAATTTAATATTTAGTAAGATATTAATAAGAAAACAACCTCTTACTTAAAATATAAACTATACCTATCTAAAAGGGTATTATATCTACTAGCTATATTAACTATAAAATATAAAGTAAGCTATACTATAATAGTTTATAAGTATTACAGAACTAACTTATAGTAGCTAAGTATTTATAGTAATATCACTTTTTAATCCTTCAATATCAGCCTTTCCTATCATACTAAAATAGAATTCGGTAAATATTACATTATTTACTTACTAATAGGAAATATAAACTAAATTTAAACTATTATAAAATAAATTAGTTTTACCCTATTAATAACCTTATCGTAATAATAATTAAACTTAATATAAAAAACCACTTATTTAGATAATTAGTTTTTATAACTATCTAACCAAATAGTACTGGAATAGTACTATCTACTAGATAATAGCTAAATACTTCTAAATCAGAATCCATACTAGAATGTAATAATACTTCTTATATATATAGATAGATATAAATAAGCTTTAGTTTAATATCTTAATAAGTAATTACTCTACTACTCTTAAAATAGGTAGTAGTATTTCATAAATTATAATTTTAATATAAATAGAGTTGAATCTTTTATAAATAATTTAGATATATAAAAAAGTCCTATAGGTAGTAGAATAGCCTTATTCGTATAATTTACTAAAAATAAGCTTTTTTTTACTTTAATTCCCTTATAAACCTAGAAACCTATAGGCTAGGAATATATAAGAAACATAGCTAGCTAGTAGCTAGATAAGCTAATAGCTAATTAGATAGACTTAATTTTTTAAAGATTAATAACTATTTTATAAAAACAACTAGCCTTAGAGCTAAAAAATATTAAACATCTTTAGAAATAGTAAAATACCTTATAATTCAACTAGTATATATATAAAATCTAAATATATAGCTTAGTAGTATAACTAGTATCCTATAAAAAAGATTTAAGAATCTTATTACTCTATAAAAGAATTCCTAAATACTTTAAAAAAAAACTCCTAAATACCCTATAAAAAAATTCCTAAATACTTTATAAAAGAATTCCTAAATATTTTATAAAAGAATTCTTAAATACCTTATAAAGGAATTCCTAAATATCTTATAAAAGAATTCCTCAATACTTTATAAAAGAATTCCTAAGTATTTTATAAAAGAATTCCTAAGTACTTTATAAAAGAATTCCTAAATACCTTATAAAAGAATTCCTAAGTATTTTATAAAAGGAATTCTAATACAAATTATAAAACCTAGTAATATTTATATTCTATTTATAGTACCTATTTAGGATATTATAACACTAGAAGTCTTATATTTATAATACTTATAACTACTAAGAAAAACGCGTTTAAAATTTTCAAATTTAAATAAAAACTAGCCTAAATACCTTATAAAAGAATTCCCAAATACCCTATAAAAAGTTTATTAAATATCTTCTAAATATTTCTATTTTATTATTAAAACTAAAGATTATAGTAATTTAATAAGAAATAGCTAGTAATATTAATTCTTTATTATACTTACTATAAAAATATATTTTAAATATTACTAAAATAAATTTATTAGAAATTAAAAATTAATAACTCTATATATTCATAAACTTTAGAAAGAAATAAAGAATATATCTTAATAAGAATAATAATTATCATTTTTTATTATAAAGTATTTAAAAGTAATATAATAAGTAACAAGTCGAATAGAAATATTAAATTATAGTAAGAAAGTCTTTTTAATAGAATAGATTTATTTTAATTTTAAAAAATAATATAAATATTACTACTTTTGATATTATTAATAGAATAATCTATTAAATATAAAGTCTAGTTATAATATTATTTCTAAATACTTTAGGATAAACTAATAGTGTTATATTATAGT
>QAPG01001051.1:0-11585 GCA_004366825.1 Colletotrichum spinosum
AGCTTTAGTAGTTTTTCTTTAACCTTAATAGGTTTATCCTATAGTTAAAATATTAGTAATAACTAATATATATTAATTTGTTTGATATTTTATATATAGGATCTATATTAATAAATATCCTACTTATAAGTATAAGAAGCGACTATTAAAGTATGAATATAAGTGAAAAGAAAGAGATTAGTAATAAAATATAATAAGAAGATTATTTTAATCTATTAAAATAAGAGATAATTATTGATTTTAAAAAGAACTAGTTAAATACTTCTACTAATACCTATAAAAGATTTAAATATATACTAGATTATAAAAGGTTTATTATAATAAGTAATTTCTTTTATTTAAATACTTAAAAGATTATTTTAAAACACTATTTATTTTATTCTATTTATGATAACTTATTACTTAAGATTTAAAAGTATCTCTAGTAATTCTACTACTAAAAAAGTATATAAGAATAGGTATAATACTAAGGCTACTATATTACTATGCCGGCTTATATAAAGCCTAACTGCTCTATTTATACGTATTTAAGTACTTCACTCTAATTTAGTTAGATTATACTTTTTAATAACCTATATCTAGACTATATGTTATATTATTTATTTATCACGCTAATAATACTTACTTCTTATCTTAACTAAGATTTATAATAATTCTAAATTAGAAAACTACTATTAATAATAACTAGTTTAATTTCTATAGTAACTTTATATACTATTTCCCTCCTAAAAATAAAAGAATTATTAAACATATACCTAGTTTAGAAATTTATATTATAGTAATCAATACAGACTTTATTTTTACTATAATTATATTACTTAAAGAAATCTTCTAAAATTAAAAACTCCTTTAGATCTTAATAATTATATATATTAACTTATACTTATTCTAAAAATATTTCATTAAACTTAGTATTATGAAAACAAAGTACTTTATAATTAATATTATAATAGTGAAATAATTATATAAATACTTTAAGCTTTATAAGATATAAAAGATTGATAGAAATAATAATATTACTAATATTTCTAATAAGAATATATTAAACTATACTTTTAAGAGATTTATTAATTTAAATTACATAATGTTTTGAATAAAGGGATAGGTAATTTAAATAGAATAGATAAATAAGTATCTAAGTATTATTAAAACAAAAAGGTATAGATTACTAAAAGTACTATCTTTTATATAAATAGATAGGTATTAGGGTATATAGTAAAAAGAAAAGTTACTAGTATTAGTTATATTATGCTATAGGATATATAGTAATTATATATATTATTATATATTTAATAGTATATTTTTATACTCTATTAGTAACAGTTACTAAGTATTTCGTACTAGTTATAGTTAAATATATAGTAATTAGTAAGTAATTATTATACTACAGATCTAGATCTTTATATAATACTATATACTATATAATTTAATAATCATAATAATTAATAACTAGAATACTACTTTACACCTATATAGTAAGATCACATATAGTATATATTACCCTCTAGATAAACTAATAATATAGTATATCTAAACAAATATTTAGATAAGTATTAAGCTTTCGACTACTATAAGCTAAATCTATTATAACCAAAAAATACTATTTTATATAGTAGCCAATCTATATAGAAATAAAATAAAAAAATAAGAATAAAGCGAAATTAAAAAAAGAAGAAATAACTAGCTAAATAGTATAGTATGGATATTATAAAGATATTTTGAAGAACTTAAAAAGTGAATATTATTAATACTAAAGGAGATACATAGGAACGCCTAGAGATAGGTAGCATTACACGTATACTTTAAAAGAATATATAGAGGCACCTCAAGATAGATAGCACTATATATATATATTAAAAAGAAAGAATCAAATAGAAGTTCTCACATATGTAGACTGGATTCAATTTCAGTAAAGGATAGTTATTAAAGTTATTGTAAACTATTTAAATAGTTTGAATAATAAAAGAGGGGTTTAGACATTCGAAAATACCAAAAACAAGGCTTATAACTATAAGAAATCGAAGAGGCTACCTAAAGGCGCCTCTAGGCACTATATAGAAGGTATATGAGGAAGCAAAATAGCTTGTATTATTACTACTAAATGCGGAATATATAAGGTATTTAAGCCTTTGAAATATTACTTTTAGAGCGTAGCCTGTGGCCTAGTTTCGTAGCCTATATAGCTATATCTATTTCATCATATAATTAGAATACTACTAATATCCCTTTTTACTTATCTTATATGATAGTAGCTCTATTACTACTTATTTTAAATTATTTATTTTAGTAAGACTTTTAAACTAATGAGATTTTAAATATCTATTTAATAAGATAATTAGTTTTATATACATTCTGAAACTTCTATATATTTCACATCTTATTAAGAAAGATATTTTAAAAGATATTTATAACATACCTTTTATTATAAGTAAAATTTATATTTATCCTTCTTCTTTATACTCCTTTTGTAATACTTCTTCAAACAGTATTATTAAACTTATAAATTCTAAAGAAAGAAGAAGAGTTAAACAAAGTTTAAATTTTACTTTAAAATAAATAGATTTCTCTTTAGGATTTTGGATAGCTAATTATTGATTATCGAATTTAATTAAGAACTGTTTAGTAATTTTATCTATTTCTTTACTGATATCTTATTTTATTAATATATCTTTTAATTACTTTATAAATTTAATAATCCTCTTTTAAATCTTCTTAGGGTTTATTTATAGTATTTGATATATAAATCTTTTAAAACTATTATTCAAGAATTCCTTCTTTTTAACTATTATATTTCTAATTATACAAAGCTTTTTTAAAAAGAATTCTAGATTTTGAAAGGTTGTTTAAAGTATAGCATATTAGGCATTTTAATAGAATTCTTAATATAAACCTTTAGTATTAACTCTATTTTAATTAAACGTTATAAATCCTTATATAGATTTAATATCTATATATTTTTGAACAAAAGAAATCTAGAATTAATATGTAAATATGCTTATCTTTCTAGAAATATTAATAAAACTATTTATATAATATCTTCTAACTGTATAGAACTAAGCGAGTAAAACCATATACATAAAGCTATTTTAAGGATCAAAAATAATAGATTATAAAATAAAGATATCTTAATAACTATAAATCTTATATATCTTTTAATCATTATTATTATTCTTTCTATTCGTCTATTGTATATTTAAATGTTTAACATAGAAAGCTCGAACTTACTATCTGTCTTATAGATCTTCATTCAAATTACTTTATACTTCTAAATCTTATTATTTATTTCAATTCTTTTAACCATAATTCTATTTATTACCTTAAGAAAATTAGAGAAACCTTCTCATAACGCTTAAGACTTCTTTTATTCTTTTTAAATAAAAATAGACATCTTATATTAAACTAATTATTTAATTTATAAAGCCTATTATTATAATATAAACTTCAAAGTTTTCATTAGAATTATAAATATTAATAGTACTGTTCGCCTTTAAATTAAAACATTATATTACTTCATTTAGAATTCCACATATTATTCTATATATCGTCTTATCTATATATATATTATAATTTATAATTAAAATCATATAAACTTGGTGTTTTGATCTTATTCCTCTAATAGATATTCATAAGAAATTTATCACTTCAAAGTCTAAATATTCTAACTTTCTATATCAATCTTTTTAAAATTTCATTATACAGTATTTCTATACTTATTTACTTTTGCTCTATACCTAAAATAATATTTAAGCTCTTTACCCTATGTATAGATTTAACTATAGATCTTACCTGATAGTAGTATTCATATTAATATTAACTTATAACTAGTTCAAATACTAATGAAAATAATTATTATTATAAATAATTATACCTCTAGCTTTAATATTTAAGCCTATCTTAATAGAAGACTTTATAGTAATGATCTATATAGGGAAAATCTTATTAAGGCAAGGGTTTAATATATATAGCTCAAAGTAACTATTAAGGTTATAGAGTTAAGAACTTTTTGAAACTTCTTAAAAATAAGATAAAATAGAATACTAAAAATTAGGTATTCTATAATTTATCACTTTTCTATATCTTTCATATTATAAGTAAAGTCTCTTTGAAATCTATATAACTACTTATAAGAAACATCTTATAGAATAAGTAAAAAGATATCTAATTATAATTATTATAGTTAAAATTATTACTTTATTAGAATACGCCTTAATAAAACTACCCTAAGTATTAGAATTAATAAGTAGCCTATAGATATTTAAAAGTATATTATCTAGCTAATTTTAATTTATTAGATTAAGTGAATAATATTAGAGATTAGGCGTTAATTAGATAATATCTTAGTATTAATATATTATTATAATATTAATTATTAGATACCTTAGAATATTATAATAATATGATTATAGAAATTGCGAAAACTATCTAGCTATATTAGGAATATCTATATTTATATAAGTACTATTTATATATTAATTATATTTAATTAATGTATCGAGATTACTTACTAATAAAAGTTAATTAAGTCTTATTATGTTGATATAGACATTATAAGTTAGAATATATTAGTAGTAAAGACCCTTTATATTAATAATATAAAATCTTATCTAAGGGGTAAAGTAAAATTTAGTTATAATAAGGATATTATGATTATATATATTAAAGTTATTATACATATTCGAATAGAATACTTATAATGTATAGTAATTAAATATCTTGAGATATTTAAATTATATATAATTATAAAGATATAAAGATATAAGGTTATTATAAAAGGAGTTATTAGTTATTTATTATTTATAAAAAGATTAATATAGAATAGATATACTAATTACTATAGCTATAAGGGGTTTAGCTTTAGATTAACTAGAGGCTAGTTATAATAGTTAGTAGGGGGATAGGAAAGCTGAAGTTATACTTCAGGAGGTAATATATCTACTAATAGTTATAGTAGAAAGCGAGCTATTAGCCCCTTATATAACTTCTATTTATAAAATATTATATCAAATAAATTACTAATAAATCCCCTTAAGGATTTAAAAAAAGTATTTTTAAGAGATATCTTTATATTTAAGATATATTAAATTATTATAATATGTAGTTTTAACTTTCTACTTAATGTAGTAGTTTAATATTTAGCTAGCTTTTACTATTTTATAGTAAGAATAATAAGTTTAAATCCTATAGTAAGTAACTATAACTAGTAAGTATATACTTTCTAATTATATAAATTAAATATAGTAATTACTACTAGCTATTAGCTACTACTCTTAGCTCTTAATCGCTAGTGACTATTAATAGTTAGTAATAGGTATTACTAGCTAGCTAGTATTAATATTATATAATTATAATCCTTTAAAGAAGTAATTGTAATAGATATAAACCTATATATACTTTTAATATTTATTAATAATTATACTAACTAACTATATTATTACTACTTAAGGTTTTTTCTATTTAAACAATTCCTCAGCCTTAGTATTATCTATAGGATTTATAAAGTAAGAGCTAACTACTAGGTGTAGCTTCCTTTAAAAAGTTCCCGAGAGGTATATAACTTTAAATTAATCAAAGATATTTAATATAACTATATATACTTTTAACCTAATAGCTCTTTAGTATTATAAAACTCTTAATTATTATATATAACTAGGAGGTAAAATCTAGTGTGTATTATATGTAATCAAATATAGCTATATGTACTACATGAGGCTTTATTTTCAGCGGCTTAAGTGGGGCGAGGCCTGTGGAGACGGTGCTGGCGCCTGAGGTTTAGCCAGTGCAAACTCTACCTCTCGAGCGCGTTATTCCTAACATGAGGTCTAACTAGTACAAATTCTGCCCCTTGAGTGCGTTATTCCTGACACATTATTCCTGACACATTATTCCTGACACATTATTCCTGACACATTATTCCTGACACATTATTCCTGACATGTTATTCCTGACATGTTATTCCTGACATGTTATTCCTGATAACTTCTGACTTACTCCCAGTATACACTCTACTGGGCCCTAGGCACTGTAGGATTGCTTGGGCCGGTGTGAAATGATTGTTATTTGCTCATCCAGTTGATTTAACGGGATGAAGAGCCCTTGTGTGATTAGACGGCAACGGTATATCACCAGGCTGACCGGCATGGCTCGGAGGTCAGAAGCTAATGTCGGTACAGGTAAATGTCAGAGAACATTGTTGTCAGCACAGCTGCCCACTGGGAAGCTGCGAAATGGGTTCTCCGTCCATCGTGGCTTGCTTAACCGCCCTTTGGCGTTACCAGGGCTTCTCTCGGCTGCTTATGGTTAGACGAGGCCGTAGCACAAGTCAATCCTTCGTCATTCTTTTGTTGAAATGCCTCGTGTTGTCTCGTTTCACATTTTCTTGGCTCGTGGTCAACGACTTTTCTGCCATTGTTACTTACAACTACGCTTTCCCGAAGCTAACACTACCCTCGACCCATCAATCCTCAGCAGCTATGTAGCCTGATTGTAGACAAAGATGGGTAAGTTAGTACGTCTCGGCAGGACAAATGTTGAGTAGTCCTTTGTATGCAAGGCTGCAAACTCAGCGTCGCCTCTACATCGCGCGTCACCCCAAAGCCACGGCGCCTCGGCGTGTGAGTTCTCCATGCTGACCGAGGACTGTGCTGGCCTCAGCTGGCAAGAGAGTCATCTCCACTACCGGAATTCACCTGACGGAGTGGGAAGATATGCTTGGCCAGCGGATTTGCCACTAGTTCGTGTTGTCGGCGAGCTGGGGGGCAAGTCAGGACATACACTTACGCCTCGTTCCTCGTTACCCCTGGCTACCTCGTCAGCCTTTGACGTTTATGAGTGTGTATCACGTCCGAGCCGCCCAGTTACGAAGCGGTTGCGCATCGAACGGTTGATTTGCTGAGCGTCTAATCTCATGCCACGACGCCGCTATGTCGGCGCCACATCGACGTCTATACGGCGCGGGACTGCACCACCAGCGACACCAGTCAAGGCAACATGCTACCATAACCTGGTTACTCGATCCACGATTTGGGCGGTCTCCAACGCACGCTTGTATACATTCATTGGCAGACATTCATCCATGAAGGTATAAGTATGGCGTCGTAAACCCCTCGCTTGTGAGCTTCATTACGTCCCCATCCTCATCATCGGTTTCGTCGCAGAGCTCCTCACACCTTACCTGTCACTGGTAGCTGCGTAATTTCGATTCATCATAACAAGTTTATTTGGCACCACTGAGTTGTATCATGGCTATAATTTCTACACTTACCCGCCTCCTGGGTTTATTTGGCACAGCTCAGGCGGTGTGTTCCAACCTCGCCGTCGACGGCTTTTCGAGAGACTCTCCTTCGGGCCTGAACGACTTGCAGTCATGGGCGAGCGACGATCAGTCTATGGCGAGCGTAGCTGTTGACAGAGGAGTCTTGTCGTTTACTCCGAAGACCGACAACTCGTCTTACTTTTACGAGACTCTCGGCTGTGTCAAGGCTGCCACCAACGGGTACGACGCCATCACTCTCACCATCAGGGGGCCCAGGGGCGCGTCCATGATGCTGGAAGTCCAGACCAAGGCATCTTGCTCAGAGTCCAGTTACAGCAGTCAATGGACCCAGATCACGGGGCTCACCGGGTCGACCCAGATCATCAGTGTGCCATTGTCTTTATTCTCGGGGGCTAACCAAGATGCCATCTCGGCCTTCGTGTGGTCCACATACTCCCAGTATTCCCGCTTCGAATTTGGCAACATTCAATTCTCCTGCCGTGGTACTTCAAGGTCGAGCGTATCGAGTTCCCCGGTGTCGGCAACAATACTGCCCTCGAGATCGCAGTCGCCAACAACGTCTCCGCGTTCCTCCGAAACAACAGGAAGCGGTTCCACTACTCGGGCGGTCTCGTCTTTCGGCGTCTCCACATCGACAACCAAGTCTATTCCATCCAGCACCTTCAGACCCACCAGCGGGGGTTCGTCTTCTTCACTGTTGGGAGCTTCCCGGTTCTCATCTTCTTCCAAAGCGTCTTCGCTGACCAGCGGGGTTCGATCACCGTCCATCTCCGGGTCGGCCACCGTCCAGCCATCGTCAGCCCCATCAGGATGCAGCAACCTCTTGATCGATGACTGGACGTCACAGTCGAGGCTGACCTTCCTTTTCTACAACTCCATGCTGCAACCGAGTAGCGACGATGGGACAATGAAGGAAATAGCTGTGTCGAACAACAGAGTAACGTTGACACCCAGCGGTCAGAACTCATATTTCTACAGCAAGACCGCGTGCACCAACGCACAAGTACGGGGATATGGTGGCATCTCCATGCGCATCAAGGCAGCCCGTGGGACAACTTTCAGTGTTCAGTTGGCGTCGTCAGCGGCCTGCAGCGAGGATTCCAGCTTCGGCTTTCAGTCGTCAAAGGAGCTTGGATGGACCTTCGATGGCACTGAAAAGCTGTACCATATCCCCTTTACGGCCTTCCCCTCGATAGATAGGTCCAAAGTCTCGTCCATACTCTTCGCCTCACTGTCAGCTGGCGTGACGATCGGGCCAATGGCTTTCTACTGCGGCAATTCACCCTCCGAGTTTGTCGTCAAGGCGACGACATTGACGACTGGGACAGTCGCAACTGTGCCTGCTCCCAGCAGTACTACAGCGGTCAAGATTATTGACAGCTTTGCCAGGAAAGATTCCAATGCGTTGGGATATTGGCATGGCGGCGATGTGGATACTGCCCTCACCTGGGGGAGTAATAAGTTAACCATCAAAGCACCAGACGCCGATTTTGCTTTTTACACGCAGCTTTCCGACAGCTGCGCCGATATGACGGCCTATGACGGCTCTTACCTACATGTGTCTTACTCCGGTAGCAACAAGTTCACCATTGCTTTGCAGCAGCATAATCAGCAGTGCAACGACGCCATCGCACCGTTCCCGGAGACGTGGGATTCGATTGAAGCTGCCCGCTACGCGACCGGTAACAACATTTACATCCCTATGTCGCACTTCAACATCGAGCGCAGGCGTGTCGTGGGCCTTGCCTTCAAGGGGTTTTACACTCGCGAGGGTGTCACGTTGAACTCAGTGCGGATTGTCTCATCCGTGCCCAGCAATATTCGCATCCCGGCGAAGCTTTCGTCCGGCAACCTCGTATTTGCCTGCAAGCGGCCCAACTCTATCGCTTTCGCTATCGACGATGGAGACCCAAAATATGCGCAGGAGGTGATGGAGATTATCAGGTCAGAAAACATTAAGGTGACTTTCTTTACCGTCGGCGCTCCACTCCGAGACGTATCTACGAACCTCAGCACTATCTATCAGGATATGATGACACAGGGTCATCAAATGGCACTACACAGCTATACTCACCCACGCATGGAAGGTCTCCCTAACGATAACGCTATCTTCTGGGAGTATGACGAGGATGTTAAGGCAGTTTCTGATATGTTTGACGGCTTGCGCACGAAGTATTTCAGGCCACCTTTTGGCAACGAAGGAGCGCGCATGCGTCAGCAACTTGTGAAGGCAACAGGCAGCGACAGTCCATATATCGTCAACTGGAACATCGATGTGGAGGATTGGCTTTGGGCTCAGTCCGACACCCCCGAGAAGCAGTTGGAGTCCTTCCAAAGAGACTTGGATAAAGGCGGCAGCCTCGTGGTAATGCACTACCTCTATCCCAGCACAGTCTCGTACCTGAGGCAGTTCATTCAAAAGGCGAAGGCGACCGGCAAGCAGCTAATGAGGGTTGATCAATGCATGATGGATCCTGATGCGCCGCCTTTATGAGGGAATAATATCTATAGTATAGGGTTATATGATCAGAGGATATATTTATAAGCTCTCTTGGAATATATATCATGAGAAGATTACTTAATATAATGTTAGCTGGAGAATATTATTATATATAGTTAGGAAGCAAAATCTAGTATATATTCTATATAACTAAATATAGCTAAATATACTATATAAAACTCTATTTTAAGTAGTTTAAATATAGTAAAACCTATAGAAATAATACTAATACTTGAAGTTTAATTAGTATAAATTCTATTTCTTAAGTATATTATTCTTAATATATCTTTCTAATTTTAAAAATTCTATTTATAAACTAGTTTCTTTAAATAATATCATTTTAATTACTTTTTCTCTATTCTTAGAATAATATCTAAGCTCTTTATCTAATATATAAACTTAACTATAAACTTTAGCTAATAACAGTATTTATAATAATATTCAATTATCATTAGTTAAAATAGTAATAAAATTACTCATTATTATAAATAATTATACTTCTAATTCTCATATTTAACTTTATAATAATAGAAAACCTTATGATTATAATTAGAGAGAGCTTTATTCAGACTAAGGTTTAATATATATAGTTAAAAGTAATTACTAAAGTTGTAAAGTTAAGAACGTTTATAAACCTCTTAGAAATAAAATAAAATAAAATACTAAAAGCTAAGTATTTTATGATCTATTATTCTTCTATAACTAATAAAATAGAATTAAAATCTATATAAAGTTTATATAGTTATTTATAACAAAATACTATAACCTAAGTATAGAAATATCTAATTATAATTATTACAATTAAAACTATTACTTTATTGGAATAAATCTTAATAAAATTATCCTGAATCTTATAATCAATTAATAGCTTATAAATACTTAGAAAATATTATCCAATTGACTTATAACTTATTATATTAGACTAATAATATTAAGAATTAAATATCAATTACATATTATTCTAATATTAATATACTACTATAATACTAATTACTAAATACCTTAAAATACTATAATAATATAAGTATAGAAGTTTTAAAGGCTATCTAGCTATACTAAGAATATCTATATTTATATAAGTATTATTTATATATTAGCTATATTTAAAATATTAAAATTATTTACCAATAAGAATAAGCTAAATCCTACTATACTTATATATAGATTATAAGTTAGCTTGTATTAATAGTAAAGAACTTATATATTAATAGTATAAAGTTTTATTTTAAAAGTCGATAGAGTTTCGTTTGTAATAAGGATGTTAAGGTTATAAATATTAGGGTTATAATAAATATTGAAATAAGATACTTATGGTTAGTAGTAGTTAGATATCTCGAGATATTTAAATTTTATATTAATAGCTATAAAGCTATAAGAATATAAAATCGTAAGGTTATTATAAAAAGAATTATTAGTTATTTATTACTTATAAAAAAGTTAATATGGGGTAAATATACTAGTTATAGCTATAAGGAGTTTAGCTTTAGATTAACTAGAAGCTAGCTATAGTAGTTAGTAGGGGGATAGATATAAGAGTATAGCTAAAAGCTTTAATTAGGAAAAGTTTAGATATATAGGTAAGATCTATACTACTATATAGACTATTATTTAAAAAATCTAAGTTATAATCCTTTAGTTAAAAACTCTTTCTAGTATTTTAATAGTTATAACTAGCTAGTTACTAAGTATATTATATAAACTTATTAGTATATCTTTATAACTATTCTTCCTTCTAAAAGCTTTAGTCTCTAAAGTTATAATTAGATACTTTTTAATATCTATTATAAGTCTATATATTATTACTAATTATTT
>QAPG01001052.1:0-11838 GCA_004366825.1 Colletotrichum spinosum
AAATAACTATATAGATTTCAAAGGGATTTTGAATCTATTATAAAAGATATAGAAAAATAATAAGTTATAAAATACCTAGTTCTTATAAGTATTCTATTTTATCTTATTTTTAAGAGGTTTAAAAAAGTTCTCAACTCTATAATTTTGATAGCTATTTTTAGCTTTATATATTAAGCTTTAGTTTTAATAAGGTTCTCTTTTTATAGATTATTATTATAAGGCTTTTTATTACTATAAGGTTAAATATTAAAACTAGAAGTATAATTATCTATAATAATAAGTAATTTTACTATTATTTCAACTAGTTATAAATAAGTATTAGTATGAATATTATTATTAGGTAAAACTTATACTCAAATCTATATATAGAGTGAAGAGCTTAGATATTATTCTAAGTATAGAATAAAAGTAACTAAATAGTTTCTATATTTATTAACTATCAGTCTACTACTAAAAAATGTACTACTTCTAAAATTACTACTTCTAAGAAAATTATAATTATAAAACAAACTTCTATTATCAAAAAGAATAACTATACTTTAAATATTTATAATACTTATTATGGGAGGGACTGATAGCTCGCTCTCTATTATAACTATTAGTAGATATATTACTTCTTAAAATATAACTTTAGCCCTCCTACCCCCCTACTAATTACTATAGCTAGCCCTAGTTAATTTGGGGATAAACTCCTTATAGCTATAGTAATTAATATACTCGCCCTATATTAACCTTTTCAATAATAAATAACTAATAACTCTTTCTATAATAACCTTATACCTTGACGCCTTCTTACCCTTATGCTTTTATAGCTATTAATATATAATTTGAATATCTCGAGATATTTAATTACTACTTAGTATAGGTATTCTATTTGAATATTTATTACAACTTTAATATCTATAGTTTTAATATCCTCTAGACTAAACCTTACTTATTCTTAAGATAAGATTTTAGATTATAAATATAAAGGTTTTCTATTATTAATATAAGTTAATTTATAATCTCTATATAAGTATAGTAAGATTAAGCCTATTTCTATTAGTAAATAATCTTAATGTATTAATGAAGTATAATTAATATATAAATAATACTTATATAGATATAGATACTCTTAGTATAACTTAATAGCTTTTAAAAATTCTATAATTATATTATTATAATACTTTAAGGTATATAGTAATTAGAATTATGATTGTATATTAATATTAAGGTATTATCTAATTAATATTTAGTTTCTGAAACTTTTAGCTTAATAAAGTAGTTTGTAGGATAGCTAGATAATTGTTTTTAAATATCTATAGGTTACTTATTAATCATAGCTTTTAAGATAGTTTTATTGAGGCTTAATCTTATAAACTAATGAAGTCTTCTATTACTATAGGGTTAAATATTAGAACTAGGGATATAATTATCTATCATAATAGGTAATTCCATTACTATTTTAACTAGTTGTAAGCTAGTATTAGTATAAATGCTATTATTAGGTAACATCTATAGTTAAATCTATATATAGGATAAAGAGTTTAGATACTATTCTACGTATAGAGTAAAAGTAACCAAACTAAATAATACTTATTATATTTATAATACTTATTATTCTTATAATACCTCTTATTTCTACTATTCTTATAAAGAGAAACTAAACGTACCTTTTAAGCATATATTTATATAAGAGTTATATTACCTTATATATATTAGCTAAACTATTACCAAAATATGTTAATGTTTCTAATTTAGAGATATACCTCTAAGAATAACATTTAAATTATAACTATCTAATTTAGAAATATATCTTTTAGAATAATATTTCAAATTATTTAAATAAATAATAGAATTAGTTCTCCCTTTCTTCTTAGAATACTATTAGTAAATACTTAATATTAATATTATATCAATTATCTTATTTTTTATAGTATCAGATTATATATTTATTGAATTTCTTAATAGCTTTTTATATATTATTCAAACTAATTATAATCTCTTATATATTATACTCTATAGGCTACTTAGTTTATTTTATAAAGAAGTAGTTATTGTTTCTATCTCTTTAGTTTTCTATAATTTCTTCTACTTCTTATTTTATAGAATTATCTTTTAATTTAAAAGAAATAGTTTAATTATTAATATCTCTTTATTATTGTATTTATAATTTAAATAACAAAATAGAAAGAATATTATATATCTAATAATATTGTTCTAATAGATATATTTTATATACTTATTTGTTTGTTCTCTCTATTATTAAAACCTAATTATATCTTAATACTAACTTTTTATATTTAAATTCAAGATTCTTTATTAATAAGCTGATAACTATTTTTTAATTACATATATGTAGTTAATATTATAAGTTATATACTTTTACCTAGCTTTTAACTACTATTTATTAATATTCTACTATTTAGTAATATATTCAATCAATATAAATAATCTATTTAATAATACTTTATATTATTAAGTTTCTCTCTATTATATATTTAACTATTTTTAAATAGAATCTATATAGCGCTTCTATTAATAAGTATTTAGTAGTATTATATTTATTATTGTTATATATAAATATACCTTTACTTAATTATATTATCTAAATAATAAGTAAACTACTAGTAAATACTCTTAAGTAGTATTTTAATATTTAGTATATTTATACTATTTAACTATCTATTTATAAGTAGTATACTATTAATAATTATTATTTAATTAGTTATTTTATTATAAACTCTTCTTAAGATTTATTTATAAGGAATTTATCTCTATTAATAATAATACCTTTTAGAGTATTAAATTAATGTTTTATTTCTGTATAAAATAACACTATTAGGTCTATAGTTAGTATTCTTTTTATTATTAGAATAAATACTATAAACTTTATAAATCTATTTATAATAATTAAAATAGTATTATACATATTACTATTTCTATAGGTATTGTCTAGAAGTCTTATAATAAAGTCTATATTAAATTCTTAAAATAGTCTTATTAAGATAAATAGAATCTATAAATAGTTATATAATTTATATTTTAATATTATAATTCTTCAATAGATTTAATAAGATATTATATAGTTTTATATATCTATAGTTATATTATTCTAATAGAAGCTTTATTTTATAAAGTTATAAGTCTTATTAATACTTATATAACTTATTCTATTCTTATTATAATACAAATATATAATTTTATATTTTAGAGATTTTATATTAAATATAATTAGTCTTCTTTAGAAAAAGAATAGTTCTTTTATATTTAGTAAATATTCCTTCTAGCTATTAGCTATTTCCTAACATTCGTCTAAATATATATAATAATTGATATTATAAATCTATGGTCTTTTTATCATTTATTTAATATCTTTAGAGTTTTTTATAAAGTATACTATTTCATTCTTTATAAGACTCCTTATCACTCAATACAAGATATATTATATTAGAATAATAATTCTAGCTTTTTATAAGTTCTTTTTATTTATTAGTATTTATTAGGTATTGTCTATTGTTTTATATTTCTTTTTATTATAAGTAATTATAATTATAATTATTACTTTACTTCCAATATTTCTAAAGGAGTAATATTTTTAAAAAGTTAAACATTCTTTACTTCTAAATCTAATTTCTATACTAAGATATCTTTCTTATATTTATAGTATCTAAATAAAAGTTTTTATTAATTTTAAACTTCCGTTAGTCTTAGTAATCTTCTAATATTTATTTATTAATAATAGTTTAATAAATTATAATTTATTTAGATGAATTAATAGTATATTATAATAATCTACTTCTTCTGTTATATAGTCTAGCTATTAGAATAGTCTTTCTATTAGATCAGTAGCTTTAGGTAAATATTCTAAATTAAAGTTCAATATTAAGAGTTTATAAATTTAATAAGTAAGTTTTTTTTAAAAGGTTTTATATTGATATTATAGTAATGCTTATTAAGTTTTAATAATCTATTAAAACTATAAATTCCTTTAAGAGTCTTATTAAATAATATTCCTAACAATTAAAACTTTTCATAATAACTAGTAAATCCTATTAGCTTTTTCTTCATTTATATTCTATTTTATTAGGTTTCTTAGAATAATAAGTAATTAGTTATTATTAGCTTTCTATCTTTTATAATAAGATATTGAAAATTACTTACTATAATATATCTATTTCTACTTTAGTATTTCTAATAGGATTTTAATATTAAAAGATAATTACTAAATAGAAAGTATTTTATAATATTAAATATACATATTTTATATTTTCTAATTATAAGAAGACTTTCTTCTCTATTTCCTCCTTAAAAAGTATTATAAGTAATATTATTACTTCTAAGTAATTAGTACTAAATTTATAATAACAATTCTAGAAATTTAGGAATATTTAAAGTTTTTTAAATATTTCTAATAGCTTTTGTTTAATAATAATTTAGATTTGTATGAGATTTATTTTAATCGATTTTTAAATAACTATATAGCTTAGAAAGTGTATTTATTCTATATAGAATCTATATTTGGAAAGTTTAATAAAAATATATCTTATATAGTTTAAAAAGATTAAAGACCTTTAATATAACTACTACTAGTGTAATTAATATATATTATATAGTATATATAGTATAATATATATAATAAATACTAAAGAAGATTATATTAAAGTATTAAGATAAATATTTATTAAAGTCATATGCCTCTTGGGACCCTCCAAAAGAAACTATACCTAGTAGTCAGCTCTTACCTTATTTACCCTATAGATACTACTAGTACTAAGGAACTATTTAAATAGAAGAAACGTTAAGTAGTAAATATAATTAGTTAATATAATTACTAATAAATACAGAAAGTATATATAGGTCTATATTTATTATAATTACTTTTTTAATAGATTATAGTTATATAATATTAATACTAGCTAGCTAGTAGTACCTATTACTAGTTATTAATAATCGCTAGCTATTAATAGCTATTAGCAAGAGCTAATAACTAGTAGTAGTTATTATAAATAGTTTATATAACTAGTAGGAATACTAGTTGTAGTTATTTACTATAGGATTTAAACCTATTATTCTTGCTGTAAAATAGTAAAAGCCAGCCAGACGTTAAACTACTATATTAAGCGGGAAATTAATTAAACTAGTGAATAGATAGTTAATATATATTTAAAAAGTTACTAGTATATTACTAAGACTAAATAGTAATACTATATATTTATAATAATTATGTTATACTTTAAAAACTATTTTCTAATAATCTTCTAATTTAGTTTTAATATAGTAATAAGTATTTTTAAAGTTAATCTGTAAAGCTTGTATTACTCTTTAGAATCTATCTAAAATTTACTAATTAGTAATAATAAGTACTGATTCTTAATTATAATCTTATTAAGATTTCTATAATTAATATAGAAATATAAAGATTTATCTTTTTTTAATATAAAAACGATTTATATACTTATCTTACTTATAGATAGCTATATATATCTATTTATTAGGGTTTTTATGATATTTATCTTTAATTCTTCTAATTACTACTTATTTAATATATATATAGATTATAAAGTAATTCTGTATCTAATTTTAAATTAAGAATATACTTAATATCCTTAAAGATTAAGACTAATTCTATTATAATTTTATTAAATGAGAAGGGCCGATGGCTTGCTTTCTGCTGTAACTATTAGTAGACATATTACCTTCTAAAGTATAACTTTAGCTCTCCTACCCCCCTACTAACTACTATAGTTAGCTTCTAGTTAATCTAAAGTTAAACCCCTTATAGCTATAGTTAGTATACTTACTTTATATCAACCCTTTTTAATAATAAATAACTAATAACTCCTTCTATAATAATTTTATTTCCTTATACTCTCACACCCTTATAGCTATTAACACATAATTGAAATATCTCGAGATATTTAATTACTACTGACTATAGGTATTCTATTTAGATATTTATTATAATTTTAAAATCTATAATCTTGATATCCCCCAGACTAAGCTTTACCTACCCCTTAGATAAGACTTTATACTACTAATATAAGCTAATTTATAATTTTTATATAAGTATAATAAGACTCAGCTTGTTCTTATTAGTAAATAATCTTAATATATTAAGTATAGCTAATATATGAATAATACTTATATAGATATAAATATTTCTAATATAGTTAGATAGTTTTTAAAACCCCTATAATTATATTACTATAATACTTTAAAATATCTAGTGATTAGTATTATAATAAGGTATTAATATTAGGGTATTATCTAATTNACTTATATAGATATAAATATTTCTAATATAGTTAGATAGTTTTTAAAACCCCTATAATTATATTACTATAATACTTTAAAATATCTAGTGATTAGTATTATAATAAGGTATTAATATTAGGGTATTATCTAATTAATACTTAGTTTCTAATATTACTAGTTTAATGTAGTATCTTATAGGATAGTTAGATAATTTTCTTTTAAATATCTATAAGCTATTTATTAATTATAGTATTTAGAATGATTTTATTAAAGTTTAGTTTGATATACTGATAGTTTTAATTATAATAATTATAGTTAGATATTTCTATACTTATTTTATAGTTATCTTTTTATAAGTAGCTATATAAATTTCAAGGAGATTTTAGTTCTATTATAAAGGTTATAGAAGAGCGATAGATTATAGAATACCTAGTTTTTAGTATTTTATTTTATTCTATCTTAAGAGGTTTATAAAGGTTTTTAATTTTCTAACCTTAGTAGTTACTTTTAGTTATATATATGAAGCCTTAGTTTTAGTAAGGTTTTTTTTATATAAATTGTTATTATAAGGTCTTTTACTACTATAGGGTGGAATATTAGAACTAGGGGTATAATTATCTATAATAGTAAGTAATTTTATTACCATTTTAACTAATTGTAAGCTAGTATTAATACAAATGCTGTTATTAGGTAAAATTTATAGTTAAATCTATATATAGGGTGAAGAGCTTAGATATTATTCTAAGTATAAAGTAAAAGTAATTAAATAACTTTATTAAATACTTCTTATTTACTTATAAGTTTATTAGGGATATTTTTAGTTCTAATAATCTTATTCCTTTTTCTAAATATTTCTATATATATTTTAAGATTTTCTCTCATCCTATTAATATATAATATATAAATAGTCTTATTATCTTTAATAATCTTTGAAATAAATACCCCTAGCTTAATAATATATATCTATTTATAATATTAAATATTTATCTAAATATCTATTATAATATCTTTTTAGCTTATAGAATAGTATTTTAATAAGAAGTCTTTATATCTTTTTAATTAATAAGTATTAATAAATAATCGGTATAATATCTACAGGTAACTATTTGAATTTATAACGAACAATATTAATTAATATAACTTTTCTAGTTTTAATATTAAATTATTAAATTCTTTTAAAATAAATATAATTATTTCAAATAGAACTAATCTTAGTAATATGACTAATTACTTATTAATAAGGTTTACCTATAAATATAAATCTATATTTATTATAATTTCTATCTCTTTAGCGCTTTAAAGAATAATTATTAAGCTTTTAGTTATTTTCTCTAAAGAGACTAATTCTTTAGTTAGTATAAAAACTATTAGTTCTAGTTTTATATCTATTTATTTCTCTAGATTTCTTTAATATAAAGATTAACATTAATAGTTCAAATTAGAATATAAGACTTTATAGTATTCTGTTTTTAGATAACTATTAGTATTATATTTATATTTTCTTATACTTATAATCTATAATTTTATTTTTTATCTTACTATATAAGAAGTATATTCTTATACTTTGTAATATAGCTAATATATATATAATTCTCTATTTTAAAATAAGTATAGTATTATCTAATCTATTAATATCTTTTACTAACTACTTAATATTAAGAGAACTAATAGTCTTATTTATCTTACTATTCATAAAAGTAAGAATAATTAGAAAAACTATAAATCTATATATAAATACTTATATCTTCTATTTTATATTAATTTGCTAGTATACTACTATTAGAATTCCTTTCTTCTTCTAATTTCTATTATAATATTTCTAATTTTAAGGATTAGAATTTTAAATTTCTCTATTTCTTTTTTTAAGCTTAGATATAATTAGTAGAAGTAGATAAAGGTTTCTCTCTTATTCTACTGAAGATTAGATATATTTAGATTTTAATATAATACTAACTACTTAGTATAATATTATATAAATAATTAATATTCTTTCTATTATACTTCTTTAAGCTTCTATTTATACAATTTCTCTTATATCTTTAAATTAATATATTATTAATAAATCAATATAATAGAGTTAGTCTAAATAGAATTATCCTTTCGACTAGCCTTATAATTTCTCTATTCTATTTAAAATTAGAATACTAATCTTATAAATACTAATTAGATCTATTCGTTAATTATACTATCTTATTAAATTTAAGAGTTATTCTTAATAGTTATAATTGAATTATTAACATATTTAACTATAAATTCTTCTCTTACTATTCTATACTTATATAGGAATAGCTTTTCTTAGTTTCTAAGTAGTCTGAATATTACTAATTATTAAATTATTATTAGATAAAAACTATAGTCTACTCCTTATAGACTTCTTATTACTTCTATATCTATTCTTAATAGATTACTATTTGGAATTATATAATTTTAAGTATTTCTTTTATAATACTTATGAAATTTAATACTAGTAGGAATAGTAATAAGAATAATAATCAGAATTACTTATTAAATCTAGGTATTAGTTACTAAGGGAATAGTAACTATTTAGACCTAAGAATTATAATAGAACTTAATATTTCTTTTCTTCTTATATTATAAAAAAAGTATTTCCCTTTTTAAGATATACTTTATATAGAGTCTTATAGTATATTCCTTATTTTAATTTCTTTAATATACTATTAGTAAGAATTTATATTAATATTAAGCTTTAAATTATCTTAAATAATATATGAAAAGTACTTCTCTTTAGGAATATTTTCCCAAAGGATTATTATTTTATTATTATTACTACTTAGTCTATTTAACTCCTAGTAATAATATAATATAATATTAGTAGTCTTATTATATAGTCCTATTAAATTAAGTATTAATTATTACAGTTTGGTAAGACTTATATTAAGTCTATACTTATAAGATGACTATTTTCTATAAAAGCAATTACTATTTAATATTTTTACTTATTTTGGTTATTTAGAAAATTGAAAAGAAGTAATAGAATTATAAGGATATAGCTAAAAGTCTTAATAAAGAAAGCTTCAATATATAGGTAAGGTTTATATTACTATATAGACTATTACTTAAAAGATTTAAATTATAATCCTTTAGCTAAAAATTCTTTCTAATACTTTAGTAGCTATAGCCGGCTAGTTATTAGGCGTACTATATAGTCTTATCAGTATATTTTTATCTTTTCAATATCAAGTATAATATTATTATTAGGAATAAAGTAATATTAGAAACTTATTAAATAGATTTTAATAGAAGAAATATAATTTCCTATAATAAGTATATTAATATTACTATTAGTATAATAAGGGGGCTATAAAAAGTCCTTTATAATTCTGGATCTTCTACTTTTATTTTTATTATTATTTTAATTATTATTACTACTCTTACCTTTACTTTTAGTAGATAATAGTAAACTAAAAGTATATATATTATAAAGTATAATAAGATTAGACTTATAAGAAACAAGTTAATTATAATTAATAATGATAGGATATTGAAATATATTATACTTAAATATTTAGTAAGGTAACAGTAAAAACTATTCTTAAATGAGGGTAGTTTTAAAATAGTAAGAATATTAATACTTTTAGATATTAAGGGGTAATAAGGTATATTAAGGAAATAAATAAGTTATTATTCTAAAGTAATAATAAATTTATTATTATAAAGATAAGTTAATAATAGAGTAAAAAGTTAGTAGAATACTTCTTCTATAGATCTTAGAATATTAAGTTATTCTATTAATTAGTAGTAATAATAAGATAAGTATTTAGCAAATATATAGTAATAAAATATATAATATTTAAATACTTATAAATAGCTAATATTTCCTAGAGGTGAAGATATTTTAAATTAAATTTCTTCTTTTATGTATTTATAGGGGAGGTATAGATAATTTTACCTATATATTACTATTTTACTAGAACTTCAATAAGAATATAGAGTAATTTGTCTTTACATTTAGAAGTTAAAATACTTTATTTGAATATTTAGTAATTAATAATAGTTTAATTCTAAATTGCTTCAGTGGTATTATATAATCTAAATAGAATTTAAATAATAGAAGTTAATATAAATAATTGATATATAGTAAAAAATAACTTATATTATAATATTTCTATTTATTCTTCTTATATAAGAGATATTTTAATATATAATTACTAATAATATAGATAGTTTTTCTATATTAAGATAAAGTATAAATAAATAGCTAAAATAAGGTAAATAGTTATTAGGTTTTAAGTATAAGAGATTCTTATTAGTAGTTATTCTATCATTATAGATAAATATCTAGAGGATAGTAGTAATTATAGTAATATAAGATATTATTAGGAAATATATAGTGAAATAATATAAAAGATTAGAATGAAGTTTAAAGAATTACTCCTACTAGAAAGAATACTATACCAATTAAACAAGTTAATATATTATTAGGATAATAATAAATATATCTATAAGTAATAGAAAGAATAATGAAAACTTTAATAATAATAATAATAAAAATTAGTTTTATTATTTAGACTATAGAAATTACTTTAATAAATAATAGTATTGATATAGAGTAATTACTAGTATCAAAAGGGTATCTTATATAATAAATAATTAGTAATAATATATAAGTTTATAATAAATATTAGGAAATATATAATTCTAGCTTTAGGAATTAAGGCTTTTAGAAGGGGGGATAGTTATAGAAATATATTAATAAGACTATATAGTATACCTAATAACTAGCTAGTTATAATTATTAAGATATTAAACAGAGAAATTCTAGCTTTAGGAATTAAGGCTTTTAGAAGGGGGGATAGTTATAGAAATATATTAATAAGACTATATAGTATACCTAATAACTAGCTAGTTATAATTATTAAGATATTAAACAGAGTTTTTAATAGAAAGATTATAATTTAGATCTTTTACCTAATAGTCTATATAGTCATACAGACTCTATTTATATATCCAAACCTTTCTTAATTAAAGCTTTTAGCCATTTTCTTACAATTTATTAGTAATTATATCAACTAACTATATTTACTATTTGAAGTTTTTTCTATTAAAATACTTCTTTAATATTAATAGTATCTATAGAATCTATAAAATAAAAGCTAAGTATAAAATATAGCTTCTTTTACAGAATTCCTAAGAAATATATAATCAAATAGATTAATAACCTTTAATATAACGATAATCATAATTATACTTTGATTTATAATAATAGATAGAAACAAATTATTATTTAGTTAGTTTTACTCTATATTTAGAATAGTATTTAAACTCTTTATTTTATATATAGATTCAACTATAACGTTTATTTAATATAAGAGTATAACTAAAGGCTTTAACTAAGAAAGGTTCGGATGCGTGAATAGGGTCTGTATTACTATATAGACTATTGCTTGAAGGATCTAAGTTGTAATCTTTTAACTAAAAACTCTTTCTAGTACTTTAGTAGCTATAGCTAATTAGTTACTAGGTATACTATATAGTCCTATTAGTATATCCTTATAACTATCCCCCCCTCTAAAAGCCTTAGTCTTTAAAACTATAATTATATACTCTTTAGTATCTATTATAAACTTATATATTATTACT
>QAPG01001053.1:0-11638 GCA_004366825.1 Colletotrichum spinosum
ATATACTATTTATAAGTATAAAAAAGTAACTATTAAAAATATTAGTATTAGTAAAGAGAAAGAAAATAGTAATGAAAAATAATAAGGGTATTATTTTAGTATATTAAAATAAAATATAATTATTAACTTTAAAAGGGGCTAGTTAAGCGTTTCTATTGATATTTATAAAGATAGTTAAATATATAATAAAGTATAATAGGTTTGTTATAATAAATAATTTCTTTTATTTAAATACTTAAAGGATTATTTTGAATACTATTTATCCTATTTCTTTTATAATAACATATTACTTAGGATTTAAAGGTATTTCTAGTAGCTCTACTACTAGGGGGGTGTATAAGAATAGGTATAGTATTAAGGTTACTATATAGCCATACTAGTTTATATAAAACCTAACCGCTCTATTTATACGTATTTAAGCGCTTTACTCTAGCTTGAATAGATCATACTTTTTAAAAACCTATATTTAGACCGTATACTATATTATTTATTCATTATATATTATCAATACTTCTTTTTTAAAAACTATTATTTCTTACTGATTAATAGACTTAAAAGATAGATAATAAGATATATTCCTAAGCTATTACTTAGTAATATTTAAAGGATTATTATTTCAATATTAGAAATTAATAGTTATATATATAAGGAATTTCTAGTTATTCCTATATTTTGAATAGGTTTAAATAGAAGATAATTATATTATTTATTTTACTAAGATTTAATAAATAGCTTATAGGAAACATAGTATAATAATTTCCTTAGAATATTAAGGTAAAATAATATTACTTGAAGAAACCTATTTAACTTATTTATTTAAGACTAACTTTAATTATATTTATTTATTATTATATTATATACTATGTTTATAAAGTAGGAAACTTCTGTTGCATTATAGCTATTAATCTAATAAATATTAAGGAAATATTAGTCTTAAGAGTAAAAGTCGATTTAAAGGATTAATTTCCCATAGATATTTTATAGTAACCTTTAGAATGTTTCTATTTAAATATGATATACTAATTATTCTTTAATTAATTAGAAATAGATTATTATATCTTACCATTTCTTAATAATTAAAAATAAGAATCTAATTTCTTCTAAAAGTCTTTTTATAATATATTTAAGAAAGATTCTAATATTTAAAAAGACTTTAGAAGATTAATTTCAAAAAGGTTTATTGAAATAAGCAATTTCTCTATTAGCATTTGTATTTCCTTTAAAAAGAAATTAAATAGAGAGATATTACTGTATTTAAATTATGGAACGTTTGATATAATTAATAAAAGGGTTATTATTTCATTTGCATTAAGAATATTCTAGAACGTTATTATAATTTATTAATATATTATAGTTAGTAATATTATTAAGTTTTATAAGATTGAAATTAATGAAGTAGATTAAAAGAATATAGTTTAAATATATTATAGTCGTTTTAGGAGAATAGTATACGTTTTTAAGCTTACTAGTACTCTTTTTCCATTCTAATGATATATCAATAGTTACTTATGATAGCTTCTAGATAACCTTATTATAATATCTATTAATAGTATTTTTACTTATACTAATACTATATTATAGATATATAAAGAGAAAGTCTTTTAAGTACTTAGTTGTTTGATTAATTGAAGTCTAAAACTAGATGCTAAGAAGTATAAGTTTTCTATGATGACAATTAAGTATATTAAGTTTATCATATTACCTAGGAAATATTTCTTATATAATTTAGAAAAGCTAGAAGTTATTACTAATTAGCCTTTTCTTCAGTAATCAAACAATATTTATGATTTCCTTGAATTTAAATATTATTACATAGTCTTTATATTAAAGTATAAAAGTATTGTAGTATTTCTTAACTATCTAACTTAAAAGTATATTTCTTTCAATTAAGATTAAAATAATAAGAAGCCTTTTTATATTGAAATACGTCTGAGTCATAGAACTTATTTTATAAATATGTAATTTTAATACTTTAACTATAATATAAGTTAGTTATTCCAGACTTACTTTAAATTATATATTTCCCTAAAATAATAATATTAGCGTAAAGTATCTAGTAGTTTTCCATTTCTAGTATCTAATTCCTATTTAGTTTAACTATTTAATTCATAATAAAGAATTCCTTATAGCATTAGTTTATTTATAAGTATAAAGAGTAGAGCTATAGAACATCAAGAAGTTTCAAATTCTTCCTAATTATAAAAGTTTTAAGTATTTTATAAAAAGATAATAGTTTATAAAGAAATAGAATGAGTAAATAGAAAAGTTATATTAATAGAACTTATATTTCAAATATTAAGTAGGTATTTGAATAGTAACTTCTAATACTATTTCTTAAGAAGAAAAAAACATATTCAGAAGAAAACATAATAAGAAGTAATAGAAATAAGTAATATAAATTATCCTAAATACTACTATTTTTATACAATTCTAAGTAAGATATATAAATACTAATAGTATTCAAATCTTTTAAAGGAATAAGATTTATAAGAGATATAGAATTAGATTACTAAGGAAAACTACTATATTAATAAGCTTTTATAATAGTTTAAGAAGAAGAATATATTCTTCCCCCTAATATATATAGTAAAATCTAAATTACTAAATATATCTTTAATATAATAAAACAGCTTAATTTTAGACAAAGACTTTAAATACTAAGTAATAGAAATAGTAATAGTCTTTAATAAACTTATAATAGAATTAGAATAAGAACTATATACTTCTTCCTCTATGGGCTATTTGATATATAATAATATATTGAGAATTATAAACTATTAGTCTTTCTAATTCAAATAATCCAAGAATATCTACTGACTTATATATCATCATAATATATATAGAAATATTTATATTTAGAAAAAAGTAGAGAAAGAGTTCTTTAAACCTCTCTTAATACTTAATTACTTTTATTCTAATCTATTAATAAATATATTTATTAATCTACTCTTTATGAGAAAACTAAAAAAACAATATTATTTCCAAATTGATATAAACTAATCAAGTAAAGCTCCTATATCAAAGAGAATAGATATTATAAAAGTAAAGATATATACTTAGTAGTTCTTTAATTATTAATATAAGTTCTATGATATATTTTATCTTATTATAAATGACGAAAAGTCTAACTAGGTAAATCATTTCTAGAAAGGATTCTATTAGCTAATAAGTATTATATATTTATTAAGTATTAGTTACTACTTATAGATTAATAGAAGTTTAAAATAGTATTACTAGGAGATCTAAATAGCTTTAAAAGCATTATGTATTGATCATAAGAAACTAGTTATATAAGAAGTAGTAAGTTATTCTGACTATCTTATAATAAATGTATAAATACTCTTGAAATTATATTTTCCTTTATAAATTATAATTAATATATTAATTTTATTCTAATAGTTTAAACGCTAGTACTAATATTTAATAGTAGTAAGAATACTACTTACTAGTTAATTAAGAAGATTCATTTAGTAATAATCTGTATTTATATTATAATGATAGTCTTCCAATAGAAATTAGAAATCTAGATAAATAAAACCTCGTCTTCTATATATTGATACTAAATTAGTAGTAAAGTCCAGCTAAATATTTCTAATTACAAATTCGTAAAGCTAAACTAGAAATTAGCCTAATAATACTTTGAATATATAGTGGTATAAGTATTCCTTATTATATATTATTTAGCTAGATATATGAAAGTTTATTTACTAATAGTCTTATATAGATATTTTCTAGAAAGCTACTAGTAATCTTGTATTTATTTAGTTACTTTTGCTCTATATTTAGAATAATCTCTAAGCTTTACACTTTATATATAGATTTAACTATAGATATTACCTAATACTAGTATTTATATTAATACTAGCTTATAACTAGTTAAAATAGTAATAGAATTACCTATCATTATAGATAATTATACCCCTAGTTCTAATATTTAATTTTATAGTAGTAGAAGACTTACTAGTAATAATCCATATAAAGAGAGCTTTATTAAGACTAAGGCTTAATATATATAACTAAAAGTAACTATTAAGGTTATAAAGCTGAGAATATTTGTAAATTTCTTAAAGAAAGAATAAAACAGACTACTTATAAAAGCTAGGTATTTTATAATTTATTACTTTTCCATAACCTTTATAATAGAATTAAGATCTCCTCGAAGTTTATAAAGCTATTTATAAGAAAATAATTATAAAATAGATATTGAGATATCTAATGATAATTATTATAATTAAAATTATTAGTATATTAAATTAGACTTTAATAAAACTATTCTAAATATTATAATTATTAGTTCGCCTATAGATATATAAAAGAGAGGTATCTAACTATCTTATAAATTACTATATTGAATTAGTAATATTAGGAACTAAGTATTAATTACACAATGCTTTAATATTAAACTCTTATGATAATATTAGTTATTAGATATTTTAAAGTATTATAATGATATAATTATAAGGAATTTAAAATCTATCTACTTATATTAGAAGTATCTATATCTATATAACTATTATTGATATATTAGTTATATTTAATTTTAATATTAAAGTTATTTACTAATAAGAGTAGGCTGAGTTTCACTATATTTATATAGAAGTTATAAGCCAACTTATATTAATAATAGAAAACCTTTATATTAATAAAATAAAGTCTTATCTTGAGCGTAAATAAGATTTAGTTTATAATAGGAATGTTAACATTATAGATATTAAGGTTATAATGAATATTTAAATAAAGTACTTACTGTTAATAATAGTTCAATATCTTAAGATGTTCAAATTACATATAGCTATTAAGGCGTGAAGGTGTAAAGTTATTATAAAAAGAATTATTAATTATTTATTATTAAAAACGTTAATATAAGGGAAGTATACTAGCTATTATAGCCATAAGGGGTTTAGCTTTAGATTAACTAGGGGCTAGCTATAGTAGTTAGTAAGGGGGTAAGAAGGCTGAAGGTATATTTTAGGAGGTAATATATCTACTAATAGTTATAGTAAAAAGCCAGCTATTAGCCTTTCTCTTAAGCTTTTATTGAAATAAATAATTATTAATAGTTAGTTACTTTTGCTAATAGATAATAATAAGAAAACTAAATAGCTAACTTAAAGTTTTCCTATAATATAGATATACTAAATAAATAGAAAGTATTACTAAAAAGTACTTATTAAAAAGAAAAATATAAACTTAAGATACAAACTAATTGATATTATAATAAGTCAAATAATATTGGAGTAGTATAAGGAAATATATAACTATAAAGAGTTAGACTTAAGGTTATTCAACTATAGGTAATACAAAATACTATTTATTTAGAATTAAGAAGTAAAAGAAAAATCTTTATAAATATTTAGAAGAACTATATATATAATACTACTTCAAGCCTACTAAAGCCCTATTTACCTAAGAGGGCTGATATTAAATATCTAAATATAATTCTAACTAATTATCTAAATATAAATTATAATATAACCCTCTTTCTTTCTAATTACTATTTAGGTAAAAGCTATGAATTGAATTACTATTATTGTTTATAATTAACTTATAAGAAGGGCTAATAGTTTGCTCTCTACTATAACTAGTAGTAGATATATTACTTCCTAAAATATAACTTTATTATTCCTACCCCCCCTCTTAACTATTATAACTAGCTTCTAGTTAATTCAAAACTTAGTCTTTTATAGCTATAGCTAGGATATATATTTTATATCAACTCCTTTAATAATAAATCACTAATAGCTACTTCTATAATAATTGTATACCCTGATATTTCTATACTCTTACACCTTTATAGTTATATATAATTCGAATATCTCGAGATATTTAATTACTACTAATTATAAGTATTCTATTCCAATATCTATTATAACTTTGATATCTATAATGTTAATATTCTTATTATAAACTAACCTTTATTTACCCTTAAGATAAGATTTTATATTACTAATCTATAGCTTTTCTACTATTAATACGAGCTAACTTACAATTTCTACATAAGTATAATAAGTATATATAACTTAATCCCCTTACTTAACTTTAGCTAATTTTACTTACTTAAAACCTCAGCCTATTCTTATTAGTAAACATTCTTGATATATCAAATATAACTAATATATAAATAATACTTATATAGATATAAATACTTCTAGTATAGTTTGATGACTTTTGGAACCCCTATAATTATATTATTATAATACTCTAAAATATCATATA
Source organism: Colletotrichum spinosum (assembly GCA_004366825.1). Classification (NCBI taxonomy): domain Eukaryota; kingdom Fungi; phylum Ascomycota; class Sordariomycetes; order Glomerellales; family Glomerellaceae; genus Colletotrichum; species Colletotrichum spinosum. Next base: position 6,217 of record QAPG01001053.1, read on the forward strand.
GCTAATATTATAATAGTATATTAATATTAAAATATTATCTGATTAATACTTAGTCTCTCAAATCTTTAGCTTAGTATAATAGCTTACAGGATAGCTAGAGAATTCCTTTTCAAATATTCGTAAGTTTCTTATAAAATATAGTTCTTAAAATAACTTTATTAAAACCTAATCTAATAAATCCATAGCCTTAGTTAAATAAATAGTATTATACTTATTTTATACTTTTCCTTTCATAAATAGCTATATAAATCTTAAAGGTATTTCAAATTTATCATAAAAGTAAAGATATAGAAAAGTGATAAATTATAGAATGTCTCGCTTTTAGCACTCTATTTTATACTATTTTTAAGAAGGTCAAAAAGGTTTTTAACTCTATAACCTTAATAGTTATTTTTACCTATATATGTTAAACCCTAACTTCAATAAAGCTTTCTTTAGATAGATTATTATTATGAAGTCTTCTATTACTATAAATTGAAATATTAGAACTAGAAGTATAAGTATTTATAATAATAAGTAATTTTATTATTTCAACTACTTATCAGCTAGTATTAATATAAACACTATTATTATGTAGAGTCTATAGTGAAATCTATATATAAAGTATAAAGCTTAGATACTATTCTAAGTATAGAGGAAATATAACTAAATAATTAACCTACATATCTCTTTATACTACTCTAATACTACTATATTGATTATGATATTAATTAGTTCTTATATCAAATTTATATATCCTTCTCCCTTAATAAAAGCCTCTTAATGATACTTTCTGCTTATTAAATATATCCTTATGATAAGAATATTTCTAATTAATTACTTAACTTCTCTATTATTATCTATTAATAATAATAACTAATCATTAGTAATTATCTATTTAAATAGAAAGTTAGTCATAGTTCTCTCGAAGAGATATATATAAGACTACAAATAGATAGACTTTAATATATCTAACTTAATAATATATAATAATAAGGCTTTTAAAATTATATATTTCTAATATAATTAGACTAACTTCCAATCCAGGTTTAGTAACATATAATTAAGTATAATTAAATATATCTTATGACTTACTTAATATTACTCTAAAAAAGATTAGATCTTATTTACTTAAACTTCTAACTTCTTTTATATAGCTACCATTTCAATATCAATGTATATAATTATTAAGTATATACCTTTAACTAGTGAATAAGTAATACTTTTCCTATTACGAAGTATGAATATTACTTCTTGAACTATTAAAATATAATTAATATAATATGCGTATTTTATAAAAGCAGTATAATCTCTATAGTCTTATATTACTAATTATAGAGGGTTAATTATGTTGTAAATAATATGTTTTTCTTATTATTCTATAATTAAGATATGATCATTTTCAAAATTATTTAGATCTCTTAATTATATTGTTTTATAGTTTTATCAATTTATAGGTAATATTTAATACTTAATAGGTATATTATATCTATTCATTAATAGAAATCTTTTTAAAATAGCTTATTCAATTGAATCTTATATTACTTATAATAAAGTATAGTATATGATAAAATAAATAGAAAACTAAGAAATTACTAGATATATATTTCTACTGTTATAATATCTATTCTTTTACAATATAAGAGCTTTGTCTAATGAGTTTATAATAATTTAAAAGTAATGATTATTTTATCGTTTTATAAAGAATAGGTTAGTAATGAAAGTCCTTAATAGATCGAACCATAATTAGTTAGATAATAAGAGGAGCTTTTGTAATCCCCTTCTTACTTATTTCTAAATATGGATATTCTTTTATATATTATAGTCATATATAAATTGGCAAATATTCTAAAAGCTTTGAAATTAGAAGAACTAATAGTTTATATTTTCTAGCATATTATTATGCTTTAAGTAATTTGTAGGGGAGGAATTATATAACTTTTATATTAGTTTAATTATAGATTGATCAAAGACGTTATTGTTATCTCTACTACTTATTACTTAAAGATACCTTCTCAAGGTAAATTATTTTATTTCATCAAAGGTATATTTAGTAACGTAAATTTGAATATAGAGATAAAAGGAAGAGTTATATTTCTCTAATTGAATTACTATAAAAGCTTCTTAATAGAAAGAGTTCTTCTTAACAATATAATCCTATATTTCGTATAAATTAAACTTTCCCTTAAAGGCTTAGATATTAGTAATATTTATATATTTTGTTTAGAGCTTCATAGGAATAATAATATTTAACATTATGTATATTGTTTATTCTTCTTATCTCTTATTATCTTACTCTTTAGGAGTATTCTATTGCTCTTTAGAGAGAATATCAGAAGTTATTATTTAAATATCTAATTAATTCTTAAAATAGAAGTTTTATTGAGATAATCCTTCTACTTCTTGATTCTATCTCTCTCTAAGCTACTATTCCTTTATAAATTATTAAAAGCCTTTAAAATTGATAAGGATTTTGAACTTCTTAATATTTTGTAGTTTTACTACTGATATTTATAAATAAACTGATATTATAAAGAGTTCTTCATTATATATTAGATAATTAAATCTTATAAGAGCTAAGTAGCAAGAGCAAAAGATTATTCAATATTTTACTTTAATTTTAATATTTTAAATTCAATATATATTATTTAAAGCAAATCTAGAATAATTAAGTCCTATTGTCATAAAGATATTCAAATTGAGTATCTATAGGACTGATTCTATAATAAAAAAGTATTTTAATATAAAGAAAGCTTTTTGTTATTTTAGCCTTTAGCTAAAAAGTATACATTTTGAAATTAGATGGTCTAGGAATTTTATAACAATATTATATTATAGTATAAAAACTTTATAATAGTTTAAAAACTAAAAGGAACTATAAATATATTTTAGTAATTTAAACGATAGCTGATTAGTAGTAAATTCTTAGTTTTCTAAATTACATAAAGAGGTCTTTCAAATTTATATAATACATTTCACATATTTAATTATTGTAATAGAAAGCTTATACTTCTGTAAGGATAGGCCCTATGGCTTGTATAGAGTTATAAGCATATACCTTATAGCTTGTATAGAGAGCTGGGATAGCTAGTATCATTATATATTATGTAATATAGTAGCCTGAGGCTACTATAGGATAAAAGCCCTTTTATGGCTACTACTAGTGAGCTTAGTAAGTTGAAGTCTTATAACTTATAGAAACCTACTTTTTACTATTACGCCTTCCCTCGCCAGGTTTTTAGCTATAAACTCTTATAACTTCTTAAACTTTAACTTCAGATTTGTATTAAAGAATAGCTAAGCATTTCATAGATTCTTTCTTTATATACTTGTTATATAATATTAATATATATAAAAATATTTTTAATATGAATTATAATAAAACTATTTCAGAACTATTATAAATCATTATTGATATGCTATTGAAATAGAATAAGAATATGAATACGTTTAAGAGAGTATACTATTTATTTAAATAAAGTATTATGTATAAAAGGTTAATCTCTTTTACTTTATTTTATTAACTCTGATCTTATAAATAATAGTAATAATATCAAATTTAATATATTAACAAGTTATAATAATTCTCTAAAGAACTTCTAAGATAAGAGAAAAGAAGTAATACTTTCTCTCCATAATTATATCAAAAGCTTTATGATTTAAGTAGAAGTATATCTTTTTATTTAGCTTCTTTATAAAGGCGATAACAATATTAATAGACGAGCTACCTATTCTAATAAATCTTTTATTAAACATACTTTTAAAATAGTCTTGAATATAAGAACGTCTTCTTATAATATATAATAAGGATATATTTATAAGAAGTTACATTTCTATTTCTTCTTATTAAGAATGAATAGAATATAATAACTTATTTCTAATTAACTAGGAATTAGTTAATATAACATACTTAAATGGAAGAAATCTTGGAATCCTTTTAAAGTTCTTATAGAAATATAATTTCTTAAGTTTACTTCTATTTTGAGAATTACTACGTTTTCAATATTAATTAAACTGATAGATATCATTTTATAGAAGCTTAGTATTATATGAATATTTTATATAGTATATTAATAGATACAAATAAATCAACTGGTATTAAATAAACGGATTAATTAAATCTGTAGAAATTATATTAATTTATCATAATAGACTAAGTAAACTAATATACTATCCTTCATATAAGCTTCCTATTAAATTTTAATACTATAAATAATTTAATTATCTTCTAATTGTAACTATATAAAATACTAAAACAACTAGAAATCTATTATAATATAAATATAAACTTTCTATATATAACTACTAACTGTCGGTTGCGTTATGCTATAAGGTATGTGGTAACCGTATGTGTTACTACATATATAATAGTATACCTTCTGCGCCTTACTAGTAACAGGTACTATACACCTAGTACTAGCTATAGCTAAATATATAGCAATTAGTAAGCAATTACCACACTATAGATCTAGAGCTTTATATAATACTACGTATTATATAATATAATAATAATAATAATAAATAACTAGAATACTAGTTTATACCTATATAGTAAGATTATATATAATATGTATTACCCTCTAGATTAACTAATACTAATAAGTAGTTAACCTATCTATTACTACTATACTATAGATTAGTAAAGCTGATTATAGTAGAAGAAGTAACTATAAAAAACTATACTTAAAGTCTATATAAAATAAAAGATTATAAAACTAATTATTTAGATACTTTAAACTCTCCTTATTTTAATATTCTAATTAGGACACTCTAAAAAGCATACTAATATTTTAGAAGACTTTTATAAGATTTAAGTAGAAATATTATATTAAAAGTTCTTACTCTAGTTAAATTAAAATATATTCCTAATAGTATTTTTAAAGAGTTTTCTAAATTTATACCCTTAATTATTACTTACTAGAACGTATTTAGTAAATAGAATAAACCTTATTAAGTCTTACTAAATTTTTATAATACTAGAAATGTATAGTATTTCTAGTCTTAATTTCTTAAGATTTATATAACTTCTTAAGATATATTTTTCAACTTCTTTTTATATAGATAAATAAATCTAATAATTCTTTTATACTATCTTAATATTTATAATAATATCTAAATTACTAACCTTTAGGGAAATACTTACTCTAGGTATTTTATTAATAATTATAACTATACTAAATAGTATCCCTATATTTATAAAACTCTACTAATACTTAAATCTAATACTATTTAGATAAATCTAAAATATTAACTATAAAAACTTTATAAATAAAAATACCCTTACTATTTTAATATATTTAATATACTAAATTGAACTTTATAACTATTTAAAATTATATAATTATAAGCTCTTTTAGACGTTTAAAAATAACTTTAAAAATTAACTTATTTCAATATAATAACTTATAGATATTTAAATTACTTACTATACTTAAAACTACTT
>QAPG01001054.1:0-11677 GCA_004366825.1 Colletotrichum spinosum
GGTATACTGCTATGTATATAGTAATACGTGCGGTTACTATATACCCTATAGTATAGCGTAACTAACATTCTCTTTAATATAATTAATCTTTTTATAATAATTATAATAAATACCTTTCTATTTCTTCTAGAATTTCTTAATAACTTTAAGAGAAAGCTATTTAATAACCTTATTCTTAAAATTCTTCTTAATTATAAAACTAATTAAAGAAATATAAGTTTTCTTTCTAAACTTATCTAATAGATTTAGGAAAGAAAAATCTAACTTATAAGAATCCTTATTAGATCTTAAATTCTAAATAACTAAAATAATAAAACTTTTATAACTTTTATCTAAACTATTCAAAAAATAAATAATAACAACTTAATTAAATAATTTAACTTTATTATAAAAATCCTTATTAGATCTTAAATTCTAAATAACTAAAATAATAAAACTTTTATAACTTTTATCTAAACTATTCAAAAAATAAATAATAACAACTTAATTAAATAATTTAACTTTATTATAAGAAAGATTATCAATAAGTTCTTTAATCTTATTCGAATATTCTTCTATAAACTCAAAATTACTAAGAATAATATTAAAAAACCTTTTACAAATAAGAAACTTATTAGAAAAACTAGTTAATTTATAAAGTCTTTTTAAATAACTAAATATATTAAAAGCATTAGTATTATTCTTAGTAACTCTTAAAAAACTATCTTTATAATTTAATTATATATAACTAAAAGCCTTATAATACTCATTAGGATTAATTAAAGAAATAAATTTAGTTAAATCTACAAAAATATTTTTACTAATAAGCAAAACCTTCATCCAGATAGACCAAATACTATAATTCTAAATCCCTTTCAACTTTAAGATAAAATAAGACTTAGAATTACCTATATTCTTTAGTAACAACTTAAGAAAATAAAAATGTTAATTAATAAAGAATTAATCAAACTCCTAAAGTAAGATTAAAATACTTAAAAACTAACTCTAGTAGACTATTATTAACTAAAAGATTAATAATAGTATAACTCAACAATTAATTAATAATCAATATACTTATAACCTATAGTAGTCTAAAGTTTAAATCTTATAAGAAATACTCTTTTATAAAAGTCTAAGAAGATCTAAAGTTCTAATTTATAAAAGTCATAATAGACCTAAAATCCTAATTTAAAAAAATCTTAGTAGACCTAAGATTCTATTTTATAAAAATCTTAGTAGACCTAAAAGCTAGTTTATAAAAAATCTTAGTAAATTTAAAATATAAGAGATTTTCAGCTTCTACTATTTAACTATTTCTTTTACTAGCCTAATAATAAGCCTACTATCCCAACTAGTATAATCTCCTTATAAATTTATCTAGTATTAAACTAATTAATAAATAAGAANTTAAAATAAGTATAAAAAGAATAAACTATAGAGTTTTATAGAAATAATTAAAAGAAGTTTTATATAAATAGATAAATAATAGAAAGCTTAGAGTTAGTTAATATAAACTCTAATATAATCTAAATAAGTATTAATAAAAATAAGGATATTAATATTAATAATAAACATAGATAGAAATTTAATATAAAGAGAGAAGTTGATATAAAGCTAAATTTATAACCTGTTAAACTAATAATAAATAACTAGTAAAAGATTAAGGGGAATTAATAACTTTCAATTATTAAAAAATAAGTCATTTAGAATAATATCTAAAAATAGTACTAATATTAATATAAATAGTAATAATAATAAGAAGTTCTAGTTCTATAGGAAGTAGGGAACTTCAAAATATTAATATCTAAATAGAAGTTATTTTCAGAAAGATTAACCTTACGTTATATAGAACTCTCAGCTCTATTATACTCAGGCTACTAAGTAGTCTATTTACTAAATACTCTAATATTATAGTTTGATTAATTTAGAGTATAAATAATTAAGGTAATATAACTTTATCTCTAATAATTGATTTTCCATAATAAATAGAAAATATAGGGTTATGAGAGTAATAAAGAATACTCAAGCCCTTACTTACCTAAAATGGGTTATTAGGATAAATATGAGTAATAGCTAAATAGCTAGAACTCTAACAAATAGCTATTAATAAAAGCTAAAAACTAGTAGTAATTACTATATTCAGTTTATATAACTCGAAAGTTTATAAATATTGATTATACTTATTTACTATAAGATTCGAAGTTATTACTCTTATTATACAAAAGTAATAGCTAGCTAGACGTTAAACTACTATAGTATGTAGGAATTAAATCAAATAATACTATTTGTATCAAAAGTCTTTGATCTATTTAAAGTTATATACCTCTCGGGACCGTTTAAAGAAAGCTATACCTAGTAATTAACTCTTATTTTATATACTTTATAGATATTACTAGAGCTATAGAACTGTTTAAATAGAGGAAACTTTGAATAGTAATAATATAGTTAGTTGAATATAATAAGTAATTAATATAAAAAGTATATATAAGCCTATATCTATTATAATTACTCTATTAAAGATTATAATAAAGTAATATTAATACTAGCTAGCTAGTAATACTTATTACTAGCTATTAATAGCTAGTAGTAATTACTATATAGTTTATATAACTAATAGGAATACTAGTTATAGTTATTTACGGTAGGATTCAAACCTACTACTCTTACTATAAAATAATAAAAGCCAGCTAGATATTAAACTACTATATTAAGCGGGCATTATATCAAACAATAAACATATTTAATTAGCAATTTTAAAAAGACCTTATAAGTCTATTATTATAATATTTCTGAAAATATGTTTTTTATTCTAAGCAATTTTATCAAACCTCTTTCTATCATCAATCACTATAACTATCTCTATATTATAACTTTATATATAATTATATTGTCTTAATAGTTTTAAATATATTATTTATCTATTAGTATATTTAACTTAAATAGCTAAATAAGACTAAAATATTCTATTTGTTACGAAATAAGTAGTAACAAGTAGTTAGTACTACCCTTTTAGGTTAGGCTAGCCGTTATTTAGTACTATGATTAGCTAAAAGTTGTTTTTATTAAATAAATATTGATACGCAAAGAAAGAAAGCCCCTATATGACTGCTACTTATAGGTTTTTGTAGTGATAGGACGGCTAATTATATAACTATATATATTTACATAATCCCTAGAAACCATTTTATAACAATTACTTCTAGTTAAAAAAAAGAAGCTATATTTTCATAATCCTACTTTTTAGCTTTTAGTTTAAATTATTATATTCTAAGTAACTACTACTATTACTAGTATTTGCTAAATTATTACTAATATAATCGTCAGGAGCGTCATTATTACTATAATTACTATAATCATTAGGTATATTATAATTACTAGTACTTATTTTATTGATATCGTTTTTAGGAGTATTAGAGATATTATTATTAGAGTTTTTAGAGTTATATACCTTATTAGTAAAAGTAGGTCTTAGGTTGTTATTATTGTTATCGTTAGTATTATTATTGTTATTATAAATCTACTCGTATAGAGGGTAGGTATTAGTACTAGTCTTACTTTATATAGATATATAATTACTACTTTATATTTATATAGATTATATAGAAGTATAATTACCATTATTATTAGAAATAGTATAACTACTATAAATATTATGCATAATAAGTAGTATTAATAATATTAATTACTATAGTAGTTATTATAATATTAATTATTATAATAGTTACTATAGTTAATGAATAATGATATTATTATTATCCTACTTTTAAGCTAGAGTCTATACGCTAATCTAGCTTATCTAATTAGTCTAATTAGTAATTAGATAAAAATAATATAGTTAATAAGAAGGAGCTAAGGAAGAAAAAAAGTAATAGTTTCCTACTTCTCTAAACTAATAGAAGAAGGTTTCATAAATAAAATATATATAGTAAGTACTACTCTCCTTAATAATAGAATAATTCTTATTTTACGACGTTTTTAGTAAAAACGATGTAATTTAACTATAGCTTTATAATATCTTATTATAGATAGCTATAATAGCCTTATTAAAAAATAAGTTAAAGCTATAACCTTATTACTCAAACGGCATATTAGTTATACTACTATTTATTATAAAATAAGTAGTAATAAGTAGTTAGTACTACTTTTTTAAGCTGGGCTAGCTGTTATTTGGTATTGTGATTGGCTAAAAGTTGTTTTTATTAAATGAATGTTCATATATAAAGAAAGAAAGCCCCCGCATAACTACTATTTATAGGCTTTTATAGTAATAGGATAGTTAATTACGTAGCTATATACGTTTATATAATCCCTAGAAACTATTCTATAATACTATTTCTATTAATTATATATATTATAAAAAATATTTAGAGTACAATAATAGAGTAACTAATAAAAATAACATTTTAAATAACTTAGAATAATAATATAAAAAGCTAATAGCTCACTTTCTACTACAACTATTAATAGATATATTACTTCCTAAAGTATAACTTTAGCCTTCCTACCCCTATACTAATTACTATAACTAGCTTCTAGTTAATCTAAAACTAAACTTCTTATAACTATAACTAGTATACTTATTTCATATTAACTTTTTTATAAATACCTAATAACTAATAACTCCTTTAATAATGACCTTACACCCATATATCTTTATAGCTATATATAATTCAAATATGTTAAAATATTTAATTACTACTAATTATAAGTATTCTATTTAAATATTTATCATAACCTTAATATCTATAACCTTAATATCCCTACCAAACTTTACCTATTCCTAAAATAAGACTTTACACTACTGATATAAAAGTTTTCTACTATTAATATAAGTTAACTTATAATTTCTATATATATATATATATAATTAGATTCAACTTACCTCTATTAGTAAATAACTTTAATATAATACTCAAATATAGCTAATATATAAATAATAATTATATAGATATCAATACTTTTAATATAATTAGATAGCCTTTCAAACTCTTATATTTCTATTATTAGAATACTTTAAAATATGTAATAATTAGTATTATAATAAAATATTAAAATTGAAGTATTGTCCTATTGATATCTAGTTTATAATATCATTAGTTTGATAGAAATAATTTATAGAACAATCAGATAATTTTCTTTTATATATTTATAGGTGATTTATTAAATATAATATTTTGAATAAGTTTCCTGAGACTTATTTTAATATACTAATAGTTTTAATTATAACAATTTTAATTAGCTATTTCTATATTGATTTTATAGATATCTTTTATAAGTAGTTATATAGATTTTAAAGAGCTTTCAATTCTATTATAAAAGTATAATTGTAGAAGAATAATAGATTACAAAATATCTAATTCTTATAGGTATTCTATTTTATTCTATCTTTAAGAAGTTTATAGAAATTCTCAATCCTATAATCTCAATAGTTACTTTCAACTATATATATTAAGCTTGAGTTTCAATAAAGCTTTCTTTCATTATTATTATAAGGTTTTCTACTACTATAAGATTGAATATTAAAAATCAGAAGTATATATATCTATAAGAATAAGTAATTTCATTCTTATTATAACTAATTATAAGTTAGTATTAGTATAAATACTATTGTTAAGTAAAATTTATAGTTAAATCTAGATATAAAGTATAGAACTTAGATATTATTCTAACTATACAGCAAAAGTAACTAAATAAAATATCAATAAGAGTTGTAATTAGTGATTAAGATAGTAATAATATTTTATTTCTTAGCCTACTATATGATTAAGCTTCTAAAAAAATATAGTATAAGAATTTATATATCTTTCTAATTATTATTATTATTTACAAAGCTAATATTTATAAAAATAGTAAGACGTTTATATAGATTCTTATTCTAGTAATAATTTCTAAAATAGAGTTCATTTATTTTATAGACTTATTTTATTATTTATTTGTAAGAGTATAGCTAAAGGCTTTGACTAGGAAAAGTTTAGATGTATAAGTAAGATCTATATTACTATATAGATTATTATTGAAAAGATCTAAGTTATAATCTTTTAGCTAAAAACTCTTTCTAATACTTTAATAATTATAACTAGCTAGTTACTAAGTGTACTATATAGTCCTATTAGTATATTTTTATAACTATTCCCCTTTTAAAAGCCTTAGTCCCTAAGGCTGTAGTTATATACTTTTTAATTTTAAATTCATTATAAGCCTATATGTTATTACTAACTATTTATTATGAAATATACTTTTGGTATTAGTAATTATTCGTTCTATATTAATATTATTATTTCTTAAAGCGATTTCTATAATTTAAATAATAAAACTAATTTCTATTACTACTATTATTAGGTTCTTAGTTCTTCTTTCTATTATTTATAAATATATTTATTATTATCTTAATGATATGTTGACGCTTTTAATCTTTATAATATTATTCTAATAAGAATAGTTCTTTAAGTTGTATTATAATCTTTTATATCATTTTGCTATATATTTAGTAAGTATCGTCTACTTCTACTATATATATCTTATTATCTTCTGATTTTATATTCATACTAGTTTTACTTTTTTAATACTTTTCTCTATTATTTTACTAGCTATTCCTAGTTTGTTATTTGTTCTCTTTTTCTTCCCCTTTTTTATTATCTTCATGCTATATATTTCCTAATAATATCTCATATTATAGTTATTACTACTATCTTCCAAGTATTTATCTATAATAATAAAAAAGCTACTAATAAAAGTTTCTTATACTTAAAACCTGGTAACTATTCGTCTTATTTTAGCTATCTATCTTTACTTTATCTTAATATAGGAAGACTACTCTATGTTATTAGTAATTATATACTAGAATATTTCTTTTATAAGAAGAATAAATAGAAATATTATAGTATAAGTTGTTTTTTTACTATATTTTCGCTATTTTTATTAATCTTTACTATTTAAATTCTATTTGAGTTATATAGTACTACTTACGTAACTTAGAATTAAATTATTATCTGTTACTAAATACTTAAGCGAAACATTTTAACTTCTAAATATAAAAGTAAGTTACTATATGGCTTTATTAAAATCTTAGTAAAATAGTAGTATATAAGTAATATTATTTATAACCTTTTTATTAGTATATAGAAAAAGTAATTTAATTTAGAAAATTTTGTCCTCTAGGAGATATTAACTATCTATAAGTATTGAAATATTATATATTTTATTATTATAAATTTACTAAATAGGTATCTTATTATTACTATTAATTAGTTAAATAACTTTATATTCTAAGATTTATAGAAGAGATATTTTACTAACTATCTACTATATAACCTAGTTATGTTTATAATAATAATGTTATTATTGCTTTAAAATAGTAACTTATTTATTTCCTTAACATATTTTATTACGTCTTATTACTTAAGGGTATTATAACTTTTACTATTTTAAGACTATTGTAATTTAAAAAAACTTTTTACTATTATCTTACTAATTATGTTAAGTATAATATATCTAAATATCTTATTATTACTATTAGTAGTTAGCTTATTCCTTATAGGTTTAGTTGTATTATATTTTATAGGATATGTATTTCTAATTTATTATTATTTACTAAAAGTAAAAGTAAGAATAGTAATAATAATTATGATAATAATAATAATAAGAATAGAAAGTTTAAGATTATGAAGATTTCTTTGTGGCTTTCTTACTATCTTAATAATAATATTGATATAATTATGCTTATTATAAATAATTATATTTTTTTATTAAAATCTATTTCGTAGGTTTTTAATATTATTTTATTCTTAATAATAATAATATATTTAGTATTAAGGGACAACTTATAAATAATAATACTTTAGTAGAAAGACGTCTTATTAAGAAGTATAAGATTTACTTAGGTATTATTATATTTATTCTTATAGTTTCTATATCTACTAACTATTAGTCTACTATTAAAAAGTCTATTATTCCTAAAGTTATTACTCTTAAGAAAGTTATAATCATAAAAAAAGTTCTTATTATTAAGAAAACTATTATATTTTTAGTGCTTATTATATTTATAGTACTTATTATATTTATAATACTTATTATTCCTATAATAGTTATTATTCTTACTATTTCTATAAAGAAAAACTAGAGATATTTTTATAAGAATATATTTAAGTTTTAGATATAATAGTTATATTATTTTATATATACTAATTAAATTATTACTAAAATATATTAATTTTTCTAGTTCAGAAATATACGTTTTAGAATAATATTTAAATTGTAATTATTTAGTTTAGAAATATATATTTTAGAATAATACTTTAAGTTCTTTAAATAGTTAATAGAATTATTTCTCCCTCTTTTCTAGAATACTATTATTCAATATTCAGTATTAATATTATATTAAATATCTTATATCTTTTCATATCAAATCATCTATTTTTCAAATTTCTAAATAGCTTCTTATATATTATTAAGACTAATTATAATCTCGTATATATCATATTTTATAGAGTATTTAGTTTATTTTATACAAAGTATTAATTATTTCTATCTTCTTATTTCCTTATAATTTCTTCTATTTTATATTCTATAGGGGTATTGTTTAATTTTAAAAGAATAGTTTAACTATTAGTATCTTCTTATTATTCTACTTATAATTTACATAAAAAGATAGAGAAAGTATTGTATATTTAATAGTATTATTCTAATAAATATATTTTATATATTTATTTACTTATGTTTTTTACTATTAAGACTTTAATATATTTCAATACTAACGTTTTATATTTAAACTTGAAGTTCTTTATTAATAGCTTAACGACTATTCTCCAATTATATTTATATAATTAATATTGTAAGTTATATATTTTCGCCTAATATGTAACTACTATTTATTAACATTCTACTACTTAGTAATATATTTAATTAATATAAATAACTTGCTTAGTAATACTTTATACTATTAAGTCTTTCTTTATTATATATTTAACTATCTTTAAATAGAATTTATATAGTTTTTCTATTAGTAAGTATTTAGTAGTATTATATCTATTATTATTATATATAAATATAGCTTTTCTTGATTATACTATTTAAATAATAAGTAAACTACTAATAAATACTCTAAAGTAATATTTTAACATTTAATATATTTATTCTATTTAAGTATTTACTTATAAATAGTATATTATTAATAATTCTTATTTAGTTAGTTATTCTATTATAAACTCTTTTTAAAATTAGTTTGTAAGGGATTTATCCTTATTACTAATAATACTTTCTAGAATATTAAATTAATATTCTATTTTCTATAAAGTACTACTATTAGGTCTATAATTATTATTTCTTTTATTATTAGAATAAGTATTACAAACTTTATAAATCTATTTATAATAATTAGAATAGTATTATATATATTACAATTTCTATAAGTATTCTCTAGAAGTTTTATAGTAAAATTTATATTAATTGCTTAAAATAGTTTTATGAAGATAAAGAGAAATTATAATTAGTTATATAATTTATATTTCAATATTCTAATTTCATAATAAATTTAATAAGATATTATATAGTCCTATATATTTATCATTATATTATTCTAATAGAAATTCTATTTTATAAAATTATAGGTCTTATTAATATTTATTTAGCTTATTTTATTTTTATTATAATGTAAGTAAATAATTCTATATCTTAAAAACTCTATAGAAAGTATAATTAGGTTTTTTTAGAAGAAAAGTATTCTTTCTATATTTACTAAGTATTCTTTTTAACTACTAGTTATTCCTTAAGTTCTTTCTATAGGTATCTAGTAATTTGTATTATAAGTCTATAACTTTTTAATAATTTGTTTAATATTTTTAAAATCCCCTATAGAATATACTATTTTATCTTTTATAAAATCCCTTATTGTTAAATATAAAATAGATTATATTAGAATAAAAATCCTAGTCCTTTATAAGTTCTTTTTACTTATTAATACTTACTAAGTATCTTCTACTATTTTCTATTTCTTTTTACTATAAATAACTATAGCTATAATTAGTATTATATTTTTAATATCCCTAAAGGGGTAATACCGTTAAGAAGTCAAATATATTCTACTTTTAAGTCAAGTTTCTATATTAAAATACTTATTTTATACTTATATTATTTAGGTAAAAGTTTTTACTAATTCTAAATTTCTCTTAGTTTTAATTACTTTCTAATGAGTATTTACTAATAATAATTTAGTAAGCTTTAGTTTATTTTTAAGGGTTAGTAGTATACTATAATATTCTATTTCTCTTTCTATATAGTCTAACTATTAAGATAGTCTAGCCATTAAATTAGTAATTTTAAGTTAATATTTTTAATTAAAATTAAATACTAAGAACTTATAAATCTAATAAGTAAGTTTTCTCTAAAGGTCTTTTATTAATATTATAATAATACTTATTAAGACTTAATAATCTATTAAAACTATAAACCTCTTTACAAATCCTATTAAGTAATATTTTTAGTAGTTAAGACTTTTTATAACAATTGATAGTTCTTATTAGTTTATTCTTTATTTTTATTCTAATAGTTTATTTATATAAAAAGGGAAGTAGAATATTATAATATACTACTAACATCTATAAATAAATTATAATCTATTAAACTATTATTAATAGACACCTATTAAAAAGTTACTAAAACTAAATGAAGCTTAGAATTAGTAAAAACTTTTACCTAAATAATATAAGTATAAAAAGTATTTTAATATAGAAATTAGACTTAGAAGTAGAAAGTATTTAACTTCTTGAAAATACTATTCTTTTAGGAATACTAGAAGTATAATAATAATTATAACTATAATTACTTATAATAAAACGAGATATAGGATAATAGAAAATACCTAATAAGTACTAATAATTAAAAAGATCTTATAAAAAACTAAAGTTATTATTTTAATATAATATATCTTATATTTAGTAGTAAAAGGTCTTATAAAAAACAAAATAACATATTCTGTAGGGAATTCTAAAAATATTAAATAAATTATTAAAAAACTATAAATTTATAATACAAATTACTAGATACATATAGAGATAACTTAGGTAATAACTAGTAACTAAAAGGAATATTTAATAAATATAGAAAAAACATTCTTTTTCTAAAAAAGATTAATTGTATTTAATATAAACTTCTTAAAATATAAGGTTATTTATTTATATTATAATAAAGATAGAATAAACTATATAAATATTAATAAAACTTATAATTTTATAAAATAAAACTTCTATTAGAATAATATAACTATAGATATATAGAACTATATAATATCTTATTAAATTTATTAGAGAATTAGAATTCTAAAGTATAAACTATATAACTAATTATAATCTTTATTTATTCTAATAGGATTATTTTAAGAAATTAGTATACATTTTATTATAAGATTTCTAGAGAATATTTATAGAAATAGTAATATATATAATATTATTCTAACTATTATAAAGAAGTTTATAAAGTTTATAATATTTATTCTAATAATAAAAACGATAATAGCTATAGATCTAGTAGTAATATTCTATAAGGAAATAGAATATTAGTTTAATATTTTAGAAAGTATTATTAGTAATAAGGATAAATTCTTTATAAGTTAATTTTAAAAGGAATTTACTATAGAATAACTAATTAAGTAATAATTATTAATAGTATACTATTTATAAATAGATAGTTAAATAGAGTAAATATA
>QAPG01001055.1:0-11893 GCA_004366825.1 Colletotrichum spinosum
TATTTATAGCTTTTATATTAATATAACTTTAGTAGTCATATAAAAGCTGAATACTTTATAATATAGTAGTAGAAAGAATAATATCCTTTTATAAAATAAGAATATTAAATTCCTATCAATTATTCTTCTTAAATCTTACTATTAAAGTAGAACTCTTTTCTATATTATATAATATAGGCTTTTTCTAGAAAACTAATATAATTCTTATAATATTAAGTTTACTTTAAAACAATAAATTAACTCCTAATTCTAGAATATAATAAGCGTCTTATAATATAAAAGTCTAATTGTTTAGAGATATTTTTAAATCTCCTATTATTCTTATTATAAAGTATATAATACTTCCCTACTTAATCTATTCTAAAACTAGTTTTATATTTAATAAAACAGATTTATTTCTAACTATATGAATAGTAGTAGTTATATTTAGGTAAAAATAAATATTTGTATAAGTTTCTTTTTTAATTCAATTCCTAGAACTTTAGTAATCTATTAATTTATTAAAAAGCCTAGAGTTTTATTATTATTATTATTTCTCTTCATAAAGGGTTTTTAGGTTAATCTTATATTTTTAAAAACTCTATTATCTTTAGAAAATATATTAAGATCTATATCTTTAGAAATAAATCCTTTAGAATTAGGACTTTCTTTATTTTCTAATAATTCGTCTTCTACTTCTTTGTTTTCTTTAGTTCTAGCTAAAGTAATATTAATAGATTCTAAAAATTCTTTCTTATTTTTATTTTTATTTTTCATAGAAATATTCTTCTATTATCTTAAAGTTTTCTCTAGATCAAAATAGGCGTAATTTTCTTCTGTATAATTACTTTTCTTATAATATTTATAATAGATTCCCTTCTGTTTTTTATATAGTTCTTTAATAACTCTAAGATTCTTCCTTTTCTAGATATCTTTAAGATAATTAATTAAATCTTTTTTTCCTTTAGATTTATCTAATAAATTAGAAAATAAAGAATCTAAAATATAGGCATTTTTATTAAACTTAAGATTTTAAATTACAAAAGTAATAAAACTCTTATAATTAGAATTAAAGCTATTTAAAAAAAAGTTATAACTATTTATTTAAATAATTCTAATTTATTATAAGATAGATTATTAGTTAATTCCTTAATTTTATTTAGAAATCCTTTAATACTACTAAAATTATTTAAAATAGTATTAAACAATTCTTTATAAGTTAAGAATTTATTCACAAATCCTAAGGGCTTATAGACTTCTAATAAATATTTAAATATTTAATAAATATCTATATTATTTTTAATTACTTAAAGAAAGCTATTCTTATAATATAATTATACATAATTTAGAGCCCTTTTATTTTTATCTTTATTTTTAGAAGTAATAGGTTTAGTAATATCTATAAAAATATCTTTACTAATAAGTAAAGTTTTAATATAAATAGACATCTTTATTTTTAGAAGTAATAGGTTTAGTAATATCTATAAAAATATCTTTACTAATAAGTAAAGTTTTAATATAAATAGACTAAATTCTATAGTTACTTCTTCTTATTATTTTAGAAGTAGTAATCTTTCTAGAGTTACCTATTTTATTTTAAAGTAAAATAAATTACTAAAATATATAAAATATAAAGGATGTTTCTAAAAAGATATAAAGATCTTATAGTATATAATATAGTAAAGTATTATATTTTTGAAAGAAATAGAAATTAAAAGATTAAAATCCTTCTTTTCTATTTGAAAAAAAGATATAACTTAGAGAATAAATCTAGAAATTAGAAATCTAACTCTTAGTATTTGAAATAAAAATAAATCTAAATCTTAGTATTTTCCTTCTCTTTCTTATTTTCCTTCTTAATAAAATTAATTAAAAGTAAGGAAAAATATAAGATTAAAGAAGTTGATTTTCTATATATATTAATCTTTATACTATTAAAATAATTTGAAACTAAAGAGGAAATAAATTTAAAGGTAATTTGAAAAAATAGTTAATTAAGAATAAATCTCAAATATCTAAAGAATTAAAAAGAGCTAAAATTAAAGGTAATTTGAAAAAATAGTTAATTAAGAATAAATCTCAAATATCTAAAGAATTAAAAAGAGCTAAAATACGCGGAAAGGTTGGATTTTTAACCATTAATATAGCTTATTAAATAAAGTTAATTCTTTGTAAAAATAAGGTAATTCTAACAAGGTATATAGTTTCTATAAAAGTAGTAAGAAAGTAGAGACTTTTGTAGATTTTATTATAATATTAAACTTGTATAAATAAATGAGATAAATAATGTTTTAATAAATAAAATATAGAATCTTCAGGCTGAGAAGAGCTAGGTTTATAACTTATTAGAATAGATAGATAGATAGGTAAATTAATAGTTAAGTTATTATTATAAGTAATTATGAAATTAGGAGAAATATAACACGATAAAAGTAGTTTTCTTAATATGAGGACTTATTTAAATTATTTATAATAATAATAGTTAAATAGAGGAGGAAATAGTAATTCAATTAATAGTATAATTAACTATTTCTAACTATTATTTAAAGAGATATTAAGGTTATTATATAGAGGGTTTATTTTAGAATTCCAGCTATAGTACTAGAGTTCTAGCTATAGCTATAGTATATAGGCTACTATAGCTACAATATATAAAACGTTATANTAGAGTTCTAGCTATAGCTATAGTATATAGGCTACTATAGCTACAATATATAAAACGTTATAACTATAGTATATATACCCTAGCGTAATATATAAATTATTATAACTATAGTATATAATATATTATAACTATAGTATATAGGCTAAAGTATAGTATATATTATAATATAATTATAATATATTAGCTATTATAACTATAGTATATAAAACACTATAATTATAGTATATATAGTTTAAATTACTTCTAATATCTTATAAAAAAGTAGACTTCTATACTTTTATTTTATTTACTTAATAACTACTAGGAGTAAAAAGCTAAGATAAATATATATTTATGAAGCGACTTTTATACGATTTATTTATATAGAAATATTTTAGAAATTCTTATTAATTCTATTAGAATAATAGAAATAGAAGTTCTTTAGATATTAGAATAAATCTAATAATATTAAAATATAAAAGATACGTCGTATCCGACTAAGTATTAGTAACCTTTAAATATATATTAACTATAATCCTAATATCCCCCTATAAGGGTTTACTATAGTCATATTAGCCTATTTACGTAAGAAACTTCAATATATTAAGTAAAGAATCGTATTAAGACTTCTGTATTATGGGATTAAACCTATAGTACTTATTTATATATATATTCTAATAGAGATATATATATATAGACTAACTGTAGTATAAGGTTATACTACTATATTAAGGTATCAAAAGTACGTCGTATCCGACCGACCGTTGTTGGCTTTCAAGTATGTATTAACTGTAATCCTAATATATATTAGTAAAATAAAGTAGATATTACTAACTACTTAATAGGTATAATAGCTATTATATTTAAATCTATTCTCTATAAGATATTAAGACAAAGTACTACTTTATATATTAATAGATATGTATTATAATAACTTATAATATCTTTTCTTTATTTCTATCTACTACTAGTAGTATATTTATATAGCTATAATATATAACTATAGTTAAAATAGTTTAAAGATTATATTAATCTTAATACTATTTTTAGTTCTAACTAATTAAGTTATTCTATATATATTATTAAGTATATTATTAAGTAAAATTATAAGACTAAAGTTTGTTTTAAAGGATTTCTAAGAGTTTTAATTAGAAGATATATATAGAA
This sequence comes from Colletotrichum spinosum, assembly GCA_004366825.1. NCBI lineage: Eukaryota > Fungi > Ascomycota > Sordariomycetes > Glomerellales > Glomerellaceae > Colletotrichum > Colletotrichum spinosum. Next base: position 3,791 of record QAPG01001055.1, read on the forward strand.
TTTTACTAGAAGGAGGTTTCTACACAATCGTTATAATTTATCCAATAAATATATATATTTTTAAAGCTATAGAGTTTAGAGAAAATTTTCTAATTGAAATATAGTAGGACTATACTAATTATAAATATTCTTCTAATTTATTATTTTAGATTATATTTTTCTCTCTAGATTTTATTAATAATTCTAAAGGAATATAGAATAATTAGAATATAATAATTTATATTAATAAGTATAAGAAAGTATTCTAATAAATTAAATTACAAATACTAGTTGGTATATATTAGAAAGTTATATCTAAATAGCAGAAAGAATAAGTTATTCTTTCTAAGAGAAATATAAGTATTAATAATATATTTAATTACTTTTACTCTATACCTAGAATAGTTTCTAAACCTTTCACTCTATATATAGATTTAACTATAAATCTTACCTAATAATAGTATTCATACTAATACTAGCTTATAACTAATTAAAATAGTAATAAAATTACCTATTATTATAGATAATTATACTTCTAATTCTAATATTTAACCTCATAGTAGGAGAAGACTTTATGATAATAATTAGAGAAAGCCTTGTTATAATTAAAGCTTAATATATATAACTAAAAATTACTATTCAAGTTATAAGGTTAAGAATCTTTTTAAACTTCTTAAAAATAGAATAAAAGAGAATTCTTATAAAAGCTAGGCAATTAATAATCTATTATTCTTCTATATTCTTTATAATAGAAACAAAATCCTCTTGAAATCTATATAGTTACTTATAATTAGAGAAGTATACTATAAATATAGTAATATTTACTTATAACCACTATACCTAAGACTATTAATTAATTAAATTAAGCTTTAATAAATCTATCCTAAGCGTTATAATTATTAAGTAGTTTATAGATATTTAAAAAGTAATTATTTAGTTATCTTTTAAACTATTATATTACGTTAAAGGCTTTAGAGACTAAGTATTAATGAGATAAAACATTAATATTAATATACTACTATAATACTAACTATTAGATATTTTAAAATATTATAATAATATAATTATAGGGGCTTTAGAAGCTATTAAACTATATTAGAAATACTTATATTAATATAAGTATTATTTATATATTAAGTATACTTAATATATTAAGATTATTTACTAATAAGAGTAAGTTGAGTTTTATTATATTTATATAGAGATTATAAGTTAGCTTATATTAGTAATAAAGAATTTTTATATTAGTAGTATAAAGTCTTATTTTAAGTATAGGTAGGGCTTAGTCTAGAGGATATTAAAGTTATAAATATTAAAATTATAATAAATATTTGAATAGAGGGTTTGTAGTTAGTAGTAATTAAATATTTTGAGATATTTAAATTATATATTAATAGTTATAAGGGTATGAAAGTGTGAGGGTATAAGGTTATTATAGAAGGAGTTATTAGTTATTTGTTATTTGTGAAAAAGTTAATATAGGGTAGGTATACTNTATATATTAATAGTTATAAGGGTATGAAAGTGTGAGGGTATAAGGTTATTATAGAAGGAGTTATTAGTTATTTGTTATTTGTGAAAAAGTTAATATAGGGTAGGTATACTAATTACTATAGTTATAAGAAGTTTAGCTCTAGATTAACTAGGGGCTAGCTATAGTAGTTAGTAGGGGGGTAGGAGGGCTGAAGTTATACTTTAGGGGGTAATATATCTACTAATAGTTGTAGTAGAGAGTGAGCTATTAGCCCCTCCCTTAATAAGAATAATAAGATAATAAAAAGAGTTTTTTTTAAAATATAAATAGAAAGTTTTAATTAGTATTATTTAAAAAACTAGCTTATAAATAAAACTCTTAAGACTAGGGGGATATATTAAGAATAATACGCTTAAGAAGTAGAGTTTGCATTAGATAAACCTTAGGCGCTAGTACTATCCCCATAGGCCTCGCCCCACTTAACCCGCTCAAAATAGGACCTCGCGCGGCACGTGTGGCCACATTTAGTTACACAGAATACACACCAGATTTTGCCCCCTAATTACGTGCAACACCTCTGTTATAAGATTTTGCCTCCTAATTACGTGCAACAGAATCCGCTCAACCAGCAAAGCAGACCGTTGACCAATGACTATTAATATGCAGCCATTTAGGTAGCGACGCAGCCAGGCAGACTGCTGTTCACCTTGCTGTGTCCCTTCGATTTGTTTATTGCCTGATCGAGTTGGACTATCAACGCCATAAACAGCCAATTTGGAAGACAGCCATAGATACCAGCACCTCGTACGTCGCCTTTCGGGAAACGTCGCGACTGGACGTCACGTTGCATCGCACCACCGTATGACAACCCAGGTCAAGGCGCGGTGTTTCCATGGTCAACGTTTTCACTCACTACGAAACCCTGTGTTCTCATTGTAGACTGATGGCTCACAAACGTGCTCCTAAATCCTTACCCTTGAAGAATAGCTCTGGCGCTTTTTAACTATACTGCACCTCTCCGCTCTATGCTCATCTTTCGCAAATCCACCTGCCCACCGAGCTCTCCATCGCCACTTCAACCCCAGCGGTACCTTCTCCATCGCCTTATTATGCTGCCAGCAGGGCACAATTTCACATGCCGTCGCTGCCGCATCGCCCAGTGCTGACTCATCGCGACGGCACATCCAGCTTCGCGTCCTTGCACAACTCCGACGTCTACTATAGCAACGATGGTGAGCAAAGCACACCCTGTTTGTTTTCAATGGCCCCTGGTCCACATCACACGCCTTATTCGAAGGCTCAATTATCAATCCTAACTCGTTGCCTCAGAAATTGCCGTCCTTTACGATGTTGTTTCGGCCGCCCAGGGCAACCTCAACCATCTCCCCGAGGGAGAGCGGCTGGCGACCAACGCGCTCTTCCAGGCTTACGACACGGTTCTCCCTTTACACGGCATTGATCCGGAGGAAGATCATCACATATCACGTCTCGTCTTTCGGGTCGGTGGCGAGCGCGGCGATGGTACACTTATGGACAAGTTGCGTGCCGTCCTATCGAGAATGGGTATCGAAATCGAATTTGAGACCCATAGCGGGAGCCCGAAACCGCAATTCTTTCAAGCTTACGAGGGAGCGCAAGCCCCCCCCCCCGAATCCTTCTCTTCTCTTTCCGGCGTTGAACCCGAGCTGCACGTGGCTGAAGGCCTGTTCCAAGACGCTTCAAAGGGCTATCTCCGAGGGCATCTAAAAATGTCGCCACCATCAGCCGCGCCTGCCCATGTCTTTCAACCACCATCACACTTCAGGCTGACGGATGCCCTCCCTGCCACCGATGACCCATCTTCGGCGTTGCGCGAGCACCGGAGGCCTCTGTCACAAATTTTCACGCATTCGGTAGCTATTGACTATAAGCAACGCCGATCCGACTCGTGGTCTCAGACTGAAAACGTTGAACAACGGGTTGTGAGCGATGCCACAGCGCAGCCTGCCAATAGCGCTCCTATGGGCCCCCAATCCGACAAGGGCGACTCTATTACTTACCCCAAAAAACCTAGGCCCGTTCGCTCCGTCAATTGGATGCTGCCAGGTACTGCCAATGAACCTCTCTTTGACGGGAGAGGCGATTGTCTTGAGCAACATCATGGGCGGTCAGTACAGCCGACTCGTGAAAGTAATGTGGACCGAGAACGAGTAGCGGCTTGCGAGGAATCCCCGCCGTCTTTGCCGGTCAAAAACAGGCCTCCGGGTGAGGACTATTCCCCAGGACAGTCATATGTGGACGAAGAAAGCCAGGATCAGCCCGCAGTTTTGGGCAATATCGACAGCGCACGCAACAGCTTCTCTCGAAAGACTCAGAACTTACCTGCAGCGGACCCTGGAATGGAGTCGCAATATGCGCTGCTAGAAATTCGGGCGTCCAAGGCAGCGCGTTATCTACAGTTACTTCGTGGAATATCCCACTGGCGAGCTTGTGCGATCGAAAAACTTGAGAGAACTGCTGTTGCCCGGCGGCACATCTTACGCATGCGCTATTTCGACCCCTGGGAGCTCATTACCGCCGACACTAAAGCCAAGGGACGTCGCTTATTCATGTCCTGCCTTCTTTCTCTGTGGTCTGAGCAGGCCGACGACACTGATTTTGAAGGGCGTACTGCACTCGCGAAAGCTAGGCAAAGCTTCCTTACGAGGCTGTTGGCTGCTTGGTCTCAGCTGTATTCGGCTCAACGTTCCTCCAAGCGACCGCGCGGGTCTGTTATACTTCATATGCAGCAATGGCAGACGGCCTGTTCTATGTTTCACACTCTGCAGACTCGTGTAGACGTCCTCTTCCGCATGCTCGCAATTTCTCAGCTCTCTAGCGTGTGGCGAAAGGACTTGCGGGTCAGCCAAGAGGACATCTCGTCTTTCAAGCAGCGTCACCTCGTTCATCGATCTCTGGTTCAGTGGCATCTGGAGACGAAAGTTGAAGTTTTCAGAGCCAGGCTCGGATCACGCTTGGTATGTGAGGCGCTCTACAGATGGCATTCAGCCTGTCTCGCCCCGCTAACACTCGATGATTATGAACATCGCATTCTGGCGGGTGATCCAACGAGAAAAAAGCTCCATCGCCTGCCACGTGCTTTCATGTCTCGCCTGACCATAATGCATCGGATGCTTCGAACAAAGGTTCTGGAGCAGTGGCAATACCGAACAGTAGCTTCTGCGAACAACATGAAACGTTCAAGTCGACTTGCTGACCATCACAGCGCTCAGATCGCGCTGAGCACATTGCACGACAACGTCCAGCATGGCCTGGGTCTGTCCACGTGGGCACAGCGTGGCCGGTTTTACGTCAGCGCGACTTCGTCACTGAAACTCTGGCGTGCAGAAGCCATGTGGAGCTCAAACACAAGGAAGTCTTACGCGCAATGCAGACAGCGTGTCAAGATCACACTTACGAAAGGTTACATGTTCCGCTGGAAAGCATTAGTACGCGTCCGTGCAGATATCGGCCGGGAGTCAGCGGGGCACCATGGTATCGTGACGCAGGCCCGGCTTGGTTTGATGCTGGCGGCTTGGCGAGAAGAAAGCAACAGCAATCTGGGCGTAACCACCTCTTTGATGGTTGCGTTACTGCAGGAGTGGCACAGCTTGTCGGTGGTAGACGCCAACGAACAACAACGCGCAGCAAACATGTGGGATGAAGTATTGAAGACGCGTTACTGGGGTCAGTGGCAGTCGACATTGCTGCAACTCAAGAGTCGAGAGTACGTGGCCTCAGACGTCAAGGAGAGGAATGAAAAAAAGTTGGTGCGCCGGATACTACTCGCTTGGAAGGGAGATGGTCGGGAGGTTGACTCACAGCTCTCGAGTGCCATGCGGATGAGTCTCACCACGTCAAGGAGGAGGATGTCACTAGGTGCAAACCGAAACTCCATTCAGCTGCCAAAGGCGTTTCGGGAGCGTATTGCGCCGCCCTTGAGATTATCCGGACTGCAAGAGTTTGGACTTGTGGCAGAAGAGGACGGGCCGGGGTCTGGGGGCGATGTTGATAGGGTTGTCGTGAACACGCCAACGCGCTGGACGGGCATGGCATCTTCAGTGACCAGACTGCCATCCATGACCCCTTTTGCGCCCCTGCCAACCCCCTTCGAGCGAGAGCTTCGCGAAAAATATACCAGAAGTACGGCCGCGGTCTCGCAAAGCCAGCCCAACCGTATTTCTTTTGCACAAACCCAGAGGACATCAGCTAAAGAGGCTGGTAAACAGCAGGGAGCGGATTATAGAGTATAGTATAGAGAGAACTCTACAGGAAGTTATGTATAACGAATAATAAATTGAGGAGAAAGAATATATACTTATTAATCTAATCTTAAGTAACTAGTAAAGCTTCTAGAAATTTGATTTTTATTATATATAACTAGGAGTAAAATTTAATATATATTATATATAGCTTAGTATAATTAAGTATACTATATAAAGCTGTGTTTTAAGTAATTTAAATAAAATAAGATTTGTATAAGTAGTAATAATATTTAAAGTTTAATTAATATAAAGTCTACTTTTTAAATATAATGTTTTAATATATTTCTCTAATTTAAAAGATTTTATTTATAGTGTATTATATATTTAGCCTCCTACCTAGTAAGTAGCCTTATGTAAAACTTAGTATAAAATCTCTATAATCAAAAAACCTTAATAATATATTATAGCTTATATATATCTCTATAGGTAAATATAGTAAAAAAGCCTAGTAGTATAGTATTTAGTTTAAACTTAGTTCTAACCTAGAAATCAGTATAAGCTGTATAATAGTCTTAGTAGTAGCTTTAAAATATTAAACTTACCATAGTAATACTTATAATATTAACTTATACTAACTAGCTACTAATAATACTATTAGTATACCTTAATAATACTAACCTTATAAATAAAAGAGAGCAATAGAAGATTAGCCCTTTCTTCATCTTATAATAATACTACTACTAATAACAATAAAAATAAAAATAAAAATACAGATTACTTCTAACTACTACTTATTACTATATTTAATCCCTATAATCTTAATATAAATATCGATTTTATTGAGATTATTAATAATTATAAGAACTATAGCTACTTTTATAAAAGTCTAAATAAGTTAGTATTATATAAAAGTAATTTTACTATTCTTTCTAATCTTTTTAAAATAACTATAAGTAAATTGAACTTTAAATATTACTAATAGATAAAGCTATTAGTATAACTAAGAAGTATAAAATTAAAAGAATAAAAAAGAATCTAATACTTAAAAGTAGCATATTTAGTAATAATTCTAAATATTTTAAATATATATGAGAAGTAGCTTATTAAGTATTACTTTATTCCAAAAAAGTATATATATTGAAATCTATAACCTATAGTTGTCAGCTAATAGTTAGGAAAGCTAAGATAACTTAAGGTTAGAAATCTTATATAATATTTGAAGATGTAAAGTAACTATAACTATAGTAGTTAGTATAGGGTAGGTTGAGGTATAAGTCCTAGCTAGATACTAAATGTTCTCTGTGTGAAGCGAAAGGCTTAGATTTTATTTATAAACTAGTTATTTTAAATAATACTAATTAAACCCTCTATTGATATCTTATAAGAAGTTTTTTCTATCATTGTATAATTCTTATTAAATTTGTATTCTTATAATAGGAAAAATAACATTATTTATAAGTTATTTAGGTATTTTCTATTCGTTCAAAATATTTCTAATACTCCTAAGGTTTTATTTAACTTTATTATTACTATAACTTTAGACTTATAAATCATAACTAAAGATCAAAGATCTTTTAAAATCTTTAAATATTAGAAACCTTTTATAAGATTCTTTCTTTACTACAATTTTAAATAGTTTAACCAGTTTATTATATTAATCTAAATAATCAAAATATTGAACTAGTAATTCTAAAGAAACTTTATAAAATTATTAGTTATAGGGTTTCTTAAGAATATATATTGAATCTTACAATGTTCCTATTAAGCTTCTTATTTTAATTAATTTGGTTACCTTTACTCTATACTTAGAATAATACCTAAGTTCTTTACCCTATATATAGATTTTACTATTAATCTTACCTAATAATAGTATTTATACTAATACTAGCTTATAACTAGTTAAAATAGTAATGAAATTACCTATTATTATAGATAATTATACCCCTAGTTCTAATATTAAACCCTATAGTAGTAGAAGACCTCGTAGTAATAATCTATATAAAGAAAACCTTATTAAAACTAGAGTTTAATATATATAACTAAAAATAACTACTAAAATTATAAAGTTGAGAACTTTTATAAACTTCTTAAGAAAGAATAAAATAAAATACTTATAAAAACTAGGCATTCTATAATTTATTATTCTTCTATAACTTTCATAATAAAACTAAAATCTCCTCAAAATCTATATAGCTATTTATAAGAAGATAGCTATAAGATAAATATAGAAATATCTAGTTATAATTATTATAATTAAAACTATTAGTATATTAAATTAAACTTTAATAAAATTAGTTTAAATATTATAATTAATAAGTAGCCTATAGATATTGAAAAGAAAATTGTCTAGTTATCCTATAAGATACTATACTAAACTAGTGATATTAGAAACTAAGTATTAATTAGATAATACTTTAATATTAATAT
>QAPG01001056.1:0-11546 GCA_004366825.1 Colletotrichum spinosum
AGATAGATATTAAAATATATAGTAAAAAGAAAGAATTACTAGTATTAGTTGTATTATACTATAAAATATATAGTAACTATATATATTACTATATATATAATAATATATATAATTACTATATATCTTATAGTATAGTATACCTAATATTAGTAACCTTTCCTTTTACTATATACCGTAATATCTATCTATTTATATAAGAAATAGTACTTTTACCAACTTATACTTTTTTACTTTAATAATACTTAAATATCTATTTATTAATTCTACTTAAATTATCTGTCTTTCTATTTAAATAGTTATATAATTTAAATTGATAAATTACCTAAAGGTATAGTCTAGTATATTTCTTATAAAGCTATTAGTAATATTATTATTTCTATTAATTCACTATATTCTATACAATTTATAGTATTTATATAACTATCTTAATATCATAGTATTAATTATAAAGTATTTTTCCTTAGTAGTATTAAATTCTATAAAGTATTTATATAGTAAGTATATGTTAGTATATATAATGATTAGGATTTTAAAGACTTTTTAGTATTAGAAGATGCTTTTACATAATATAGTAATTATATAAATAAAATCTATACTAGTTATTATAATATAAATCTCTAAAATAAGTATATTCTTAGTAATTCTTTTACTTTTTATAAAAGGGTTATATATATTTTTTATAAAAGTTCCATTAGTTATTATTAGTAGTAGTCTTTTAATTTAGAATTATTATGAATTTTAACCAAGATAAGAAGTTAGTATTATTAGTAAATAAGTTATTAATAAGAATATAGAAACATACTTTACAAAGGTTAAATAGTATAAAGTTAAATTTATAATTAAAGTATTCAATTTACTACTTAAGGTATTTATTAAGTATAGTAATATTATCACCTAAAAATTATTATTTTTATATTATATAGGAAAGGTTAAATAGTAGTTTAGGTTAATATATTAAGATAAGGTATACTTTATATATATATATATATTATTTAACATATACTTTCTTAAGTATTTTAAGCATTATATATATATGTTAATAAAAACGAGTTTTTACTTTTAGTACTTTTAGTATAAATAGAAGGTATTATTATTAAGAGATAGGATATTTCTATTAAATATTAGTAGTATTATTTTTAAGAAGACTATTTTAGGTTTTATTTTAAATAAGGCTTTTGAGAGCTTTTTATCTGTATAGTATAAGAAAGTAGTATCTAAAAGGCTAAAGGTATTATTAGTTTGTATGTTTATAAAACTAGATATATTATTTTTAAGATATAAAATAAAGAAGTATAAGTTATATATTAATAGTTCTATTTATAATTACTCTTTATAGTATTTGGAATAAGTTACTTATTAATAAGTATTGGTTTTAGTAAGATTGTATAGTAGTTTAATAATAATGATAACAGAGTCTAGAAAGTATTAATCCTTAAAGTATAAAAGTAAAGAACTCCAAAAAGCTTTATTTAAAATAAAACTTAAAATAGTCCTTTTAAAAATAGTACTACTAATATTTAATAGAAGTATCTTATCCCTTAATAGTAATACCTTCTATTTATACTAAAAATACTAAAAGTAAAGACTTATCCTTATTAATATATATATAATATTTAAAGTATTTAAGAAAGTATATATTAAATAATATATATATAAAATATATCTTATTTTAATATATTAGTCTGAAATATTATTCAGCCTCTCCTATATAGTATAATAATAATAATTCTTAAGTCATAATACTACTACGCTCAATAAATGGTTTAATTAGTAAATTAAATATTTTAACTATAGCTTTAACTTTATACTATTTAATTTCTCTAAAACCTATCTTTATAATTTTATTAATAGTTTATTTTTTAATAATATTAACTTCTTATCTTTATCAGAATTTATAATAATCCTAAGTTAAAAGATTACTATTAGTAATAACTAGTTTGCTTTCTATAGTAATTCTATATATTATTCTTCTACTAAAAGTAAAAGAATTATTAGGAATAAACCTATTTTAGAGATTTATATTATAGTAATTAGTATAGACTTTACTTATATTATAATTATATTACTTAAGGAAATTCTCTAATAATTAAGATTCCCTCAGATTTTAATTATTATATATATTTATGTATATTCACTTTATAATAATATATAAAACTTTGTGTTCCTAAAGGAATATTTTTTAGAATTAATATTATAATATTCAAATAGTTATGTAGATATTATGAGCTCTATAAACTATAGTAGATTAATAGAAATAATAATATTATTAAGATCTTTATAAAATATATATTAAACTATACTTTTAAGAGGTTTATTAATTGAAATTCTATAATTATTTGAATAGAAAGATAGGTAATTTAAATGGAATAGAAAAATAGATATTTAAGTATTATTAAAATAAAAAGGTATAGATTATAAAAAGTACTATGTTTTATATAAATAGATAGGTATTAAGGTATATAGTAAAAAGAAAAAGTTATTAGTATTAGTTATATTATACTATAAAGTATATTGTAATTATATATATTACTATACATATAGTAATATATTTTTTACGCCTTATTAATAATAGATACTAAGTACTTAGTACTAGCTGTAGTTAAATATATAGCAATTAGGAAGTAATTACTATACTATAGATCTAGAGCTTTATATAACGCTATATATTATATAATATAGGAATAATAATAATAAATATTTAGAACACCACTTTATACCTATATAGTAAGACTACGTATGGCATACATTACCCTCTAGAAAACTTAATAAATATATACATAATAATATACTTTCTATATCCTTTTAATAAGAAATATTAAGTACTTAATACTAGCTATAGCTAAATCTATAGTAATTAGTGAGCAATTACTATACTATAGATTTAGAGCTTTATATAATACTATATACTATATAATATAATAATAATAACAAATATTTGGAATACTACTTTATACTTATATAATAAAACTATATATAGTATATATTACTTTCTAGATAAACTGATAAGACTATCTTTCTCTAGACTTAAATACCTTATTATTGAAATAGTAATTAAAATATGGTTTGGGGAATGGTAAGATACTATATATAAAACTTAAAGGGTTAATCATACTTTCTCTATTATTCAAATACTTTAGATTTATAATATTATAGTTTTCTTAGCTTACTTACTAATGGAATTATATATATAGTTATATATCTATAGTCTAAAGTTATTAAAACCTGATGTTTTAAATAAAGCTTTTTAGTTATTATAGAAGCCATATCACTTTTCTTTAGAATCTCTTAATATAATAAGATTTAACTACTTTGACTCTATATTGAGGATTCTATCCAAGCTCTTTATCTTATATATAGAATTTAACTATAAATTATATTTAGTAAAAGTTTTAATACTTATACTTATTAGAAGCTAGTTGCAAGAGAGGTTTTAGTAATATTCTAATAGTATTATAATAAACTTGAAGAACTCATATTTAAAGTGAAAACTCTTCATTAAACTATAGGGATAATAGGTATATAAAGCCCTAATAGTAATATTCTATAAATACCCTAAGGCTTAGATCTATATTATACTTCTCTATTATTTCTCTACTATATTACTATAGTAATAATTAATATTAATAACTTTAATGATATATTAATAACTTCTAATATCTTCAATTAATCTAATCAATTCAAAGAATCTATTTAAAATCCCTCTTCTAAATACTATTAATATTAAATAGTCCTATTAATAAGGAAACTCAAATATTATGAATATTAAATAGTTTTATTAATAAGAAAATTCATATGAGATTTACTCTTAGTAATCCTATATTATACTTTTCTTTCTATTAATTTATAAGAAGCCTTTTTCTTTTCTCTTTATATAGCCTTACTTTTCTTTCTTTAGAATTATATAATCTTTTATTCTATATTTATTACAATACTACTATTTCCTTAGTCTTCTACCTATATTTCTCTTTTTTATATTCTTTCTATTATTATATTCTTTCTATTATTATATTCTTTCTATTATTATATCTATTACTACTACTACTAACTCTAACCCTTTTAATAATAAGTACTCTTATGACTATACCTCTTTTAAACCTACTATTTATACTTATAATAATTATATTATTAATAATAGTTCTAATAATAAAGTGAGTTTACCTCTTAATATAATTGTCTCTACTTACTTTAAGTATTATTCTAAATATAATATAAGGAACGTGCTTTAAATCTATATATTAAACTATAATTAATCCTATTATAAATATTTAAAATTAAAATATAAATATAAATAGAATTCCTACTTCTTTACTATTAATCTTAAGCTATATACTACTAACTATTAGATTAATTATTTAATTATATTTAATAAGTATATTATCACTCCTATAGTTCTTACTACTAAAGAGAAAGACGTTAATAAGAATCACTATATTTCTATCTTTTTACAAAGGTTCTCTATTATAATTTAATATTATAATGATCATTTCTATTATACTTGATAAGTACCCTAGCTTATATTACTACTATATCTACTATTCTCACTTTATATACTAAAAACGCTTTTGTATTTACTCCTATTTTTCTTTCTAAATAGATTCTTACTAGTTATAATAATATTTTATAAATAATAATACGTTTCTCTCCTTCTTTGTTCATTTTCACTATACTAACTTTTCTATAAGAAAATATTATTATATATTCTAATGATTATATTATATCCTATTAATACTATAGTTATATGCTTAGTCTTACTAATACTGAATTACCTATAAATTACTACCATATAATTACTAGCCCCTATTAACATTAATAGTACTCTCCTTCTAAATAAATACTACTTATTACTATTTCTAATAATAAAGAACAAGAAGAATAGAATAATAATAAAGGTGAAGAGGAATATTAAAAATATAAAAACAATTAAAATAATACTAATCTTTTTATTTAATTTATTTACTTAATACTTAAAGAATAGATCTTATAACAAAATATATATATACATACATATATATTAATAACTATTATACTACTCAAATTACAATTTATATACCTTTCTATTATTAATAAATTAAGATTAATCTATAACTCTCTCTTATATCTTTATATTATAACTTAAGTCATAATATATTCTTATTATTAATAAAGCTTTCTAAAAGCTCTTATATTAAGATATTATAATTCTTCTATTTAACTAGTATATTATAATTATATTCTTAGTTTATAATATTCTGTATTATAAATATTAATTCAATTTTATATTCCTCTTAAAGTTTACTATTCTTTCTAATAAGAACGAAAATAAACCTTAGAGATATATCTATATGTTACTAGAATAATAATAAACTCACTTCTATTTATTTAATAAGATTAATATAGAATATTAGATAGATACCTATAGAAATATCTGATATAATATTTAGTAGATTTAATATATTAATAACCTGATTTTCAGAAACTATCTAATCAAATGTCTTATTTAATTCATTTATCTTAATATACTATAGTAATAATTATACTTCACTCCTAACTTAGAACTTCTTAGCTATCTATTATATTCTATTGATATTTATGTTATTATATTACTATATATATATTATTACTACTCAAACTTCAGTAATCTATTTTCAAAATATAATAAAAACATTAAACCCTATTTTAAATTAAAGTAAATAATCCGCTCTATTATTTGAAGATATAGAATAAGTATAGTACTAAATCTATGTAAAGAATGATTCAAATTAATCTTAATAATTGAAGAATCTTCATGAGTTAGTATTAATCAAAATATTGTATTATAAACTAATTAATCTAATTATAAGAAAGTAATATATATTTATAAAAATGTTCAAATCCTAAGTATTTTCTTCTCTATCTCATTACTCATCTAAACGTAGATTAATACTTATAATAATTATAATATTTCATTAATTGATATAATGTTATTCAAAAGGTTTCAATTGAATCTAAATTATAATTAGTAATAGTCTCTATAAAGAAGTTATAGAACTATTACGAAATATCCTAAAGGCTTTCTCTATAAACTTCAATAATCATAAGTATTATAACTTCTAATTGAATATATTTAAGTAATTAATTTATAATTACTATTAAAAACCTTAAGTCTCTCTTTCACATAAATAGTAATTCTAAAATACAATTAATAGAAATCTATAATTAAAACCTATTGGAAATTAATAAGTATTATAATAAGTATTAAAAGTATTTATAACTTTCATATTAATACTAATAGATATTACATACTTTGATTAAACATATAATATCCCTTAATATACTACTCTAATATTAATTCTATAAGGATATAATAAATATTAAAATAATATTAAAATAATTTAAAACTAATGAATTATAAATTATTTAGAGAATTAAAATTACTCATAGTTTATATTTAGAAACTCAAATTTAGCTTTAATGTAGTAGGATATTACTTCTCTCTATTATATAATTAACTATTTATATTTATATTAAAGCTTTGAATAAGGATATATGTACTATTTAATGGATAGTTTCTAAGTGAATTCTATATATTATTATTATTATTATTATTATTATTATTATTATTTGGTTTTATAATATTAGTAATATACTATTTTAGGTTATGATATATTTACTCAGTAATTTATTAGTAGTATATCAATAATTATTTTCTATTTATATAACTTCTTCGTAGTTTTTGTCTATCTATATATTATAAATTAGAAATACTAAAGAAAGTTTATTTTTATCTTTAAAGTTAATACAAAGGAATTGAAGAATTTGTATTAGAAACTTTATTTTATTATGTTCTTTTAACCAGATCAAAAAGAATATTAAAATATTTTATAAAGTAATTTAAATAGTATTTTATATACAATTAAATTCTAATAAGACTTCTACTTATTCAATCTATCATTCTGAAATAAATCTAAAGTTTAGAAAGTATTCTAAAGCTTTATAGTTAGATAGAATAATAAATAGCTCTGTTATATTCTATAATATTACTAAGTACATTTTGAAATATAATATAACTATTAGTAGATCTTTATTATAAATAGTATAGTTCTATTAGATTAGAATAAGCTTAAATGAATAATGAGTAACTAGTTATAATATACTATTTATATTCTTCTATAAGAAGTAGCTATTTAATACTATTTCTAAATAATCTACTTTTATAATTATATGTTATTCTAAATCTCATATAGCTATAATTAATTCTAAGATAAATATAAGTTCAAGTATTTTGCATATTTATTAATATATCATATTGTAATAAAATAATACTTCTTTCTATATTGATTGTATAAGGGGTTCTATTAAACTAGAGAAATAGTTAACTAGAGTGTAATAGAAGTTTATAGAACTAAAAAAGCTCCTTATTGTTAATATTCTTAGGGACTTCATATTCTTATATAGTCTTTATTGTTTTAGATTACAATAGATACTATCTTCTACTTTAATAATAAAACCTAGATATTTATTATATTCTATAGAAAACGTATACTTCTTTAGATTCAAATATAAGTTAACGTTTTATAACCTTTTGAAAGTTTATGTAATCTTATGTCTAGAATTACTCTTTGAGTTATAATTATAGATTAGGATATTATTTAAAGAAGTTATAATTAAATTATTGAGAATACTTTAGAGTATGCTATTAATATAATATCAAAATATTATAATTATATTTATTAATTTAAGAATAATAATAAATTATTCAAATAAGCTAAAATACATTTACATAGTAGCTTTATATTTATCTTTTTTAATAATATAAACCTTTTGAAAAGTTATATAAATATTGATTTTATGAATTATATTACTTTAAATAGTAAGTAAATCATCTTTTCAATCTATATTAAGGGGTAAGGGTTAAAAGTATTAATGATCATAAAACATAATAATATATATAGAATTACTATTTTCCCCTAGGCCTTTTAATAAGGAGAATGAATTCTTTAATTATAAATAAACTAGCCTAAATCTATTTCTTATCTATTAAATTTAGAATCTAATATTAAACTTTGAAAAAGTATTCTTTCAATATTTTATAAAATAGTGTTTATAATAAGTCTAATTCTATTGTATCTGAATTTGTTTTTAAATAGATATAATAGTTAAGAGATTCCTAATAAGATATAAAATTGGAAACCTTATTTTTCTTGAACAGATTTACACAACAAGTATAAATAACTAATAATATAAATATTAGGTATTGTAAAGTAATTAATAATATTACTATTAGGACTATATTAATTTTTGTTAAATTAATTACTTACTATTTATATCCTCTTTCTTCTAAATTAAAAGATATTTTAATTAATAATTTCATAAGATTTATAAATCTATCTATATATGTATATCTTAATATATCTTTAATAGTTTAAATAATTAGACTACTAATTATATTTATCCTTATTCTATTCTTTATAAAGTCTAAAATCGCTTTCTTTTATAATAAGTATAACTTCTTAAGAATAATCAAATATGTTATTTCTAAAGTTATATAGAAGCAAACTTCAAATACCTACTAATTAAAAGTAATATATATCTTAATTGCCTTAATAACAAAGCTTTCTTACTTAGTATTTAGAATAATATCTAATTAATATAATTATAATAATATAATTAATATAAAGTTCTACTATCTTATGAATTCTTTACTAATTATTATATAATAGTTATAACTACTATCAATCTAAATAGAAGTAAAAAACCTATTATTTATTAATATAAAAACTAAAAAGTATAGTTTATCAATTTATCTTTATATCTCTCTGGGTTTATCTATTATCATAGTATTATTATTGATAATTATTTTAATCTACTTCTTAAAAGATCTCTTCTAAGAAGCTAAGCCTTTTTCTTATTATTTATAATCTCTTTATCTAATTATGAGATCTGAATATTAAGAATAAAAATTTCTAATAAGTCAATATGATATAATTTATATTTAGTAATACAATAATCTTCAGTATTATAATATATATAAATATTAACTTATATATAAGCCTAAGTAATTATAGAATTTACCTATTAAGTCTTATATATACTTATAGTAAGAGTTAATTAAGATTTATTAATTATTACTATTTATCTATTTAGCTTTTCATAATAAGAAAGAGTAGTATTATCATGATACTATATTAATATTAGAATACTTTAAGTTACTTTTATACTTATTAATTATATATTCTTATTCTAATTTACTTTTAGTGCTAACGATAATAAAGACTATAACTAAATATAGTTTTATAACTTTATATTAAAGACTTTAAGGTTTATTATAATTATATAGTAGTATTAGACTGTAGTATGATAGTCTATTTAGCTAATATTATAATAAATGGTAATTATTTCAATTTAATAAGAGAAAGTTGGTTAGAAATAGGTTAAGTAGATATCTTCTACTTAAAGCTAACCCCTTATTTATTCTATAGTTAATTTAAATTAGATATAAGACTTACTAAATTTCTATTTAAAGTTTTAATAGAAATAATAAATCTTCTTAAAGATTTAAATATTATAATAAGAATTCTTATAGTACTCAAAAAAATACTAGAAAGTATATTAATATTTTGATTATACTGAAGTTTCTATATTATATGAAGGCTATTATTCTATATTTAGATTTTAAGTAATAAGTTAGCTTATAAGAACTACTAGAACTTCTCTAATCTTCTATGAAAATCTAATTAATTTCTAATTTATATTATATAGTTATCTATTATATAAAGAAGCAGAAGACATTACTATTAAAAAGAGTATTAATAGCAAGTAGTTTCCTCTTTATATACAAAGGCTATATTATTTATAAAAATACTTTATAAATCTATTAAAACTATAGAAAAACTTTTAAAAAAGATTAGTTTTATTTTTTATTATATTAGTCTCCTATTAGTCTATTAGAACGTCTATAAAAGATCCTAAAGTATTATTATTTACAATCATGTTTTACTATCTTCTATTCTCTTTATATAATGTACTATTTACTATTTAATTAAATTTAAGTGAAAGGCTTTTCAATATTGAAAACTAGTTATAAGAGAAGCTTGAGTAGTACTTTAATAGTATTATAATAAACTTAAAAAGTTTATACTTAAGGTGAAAATGCTTTATTAGACTATAGGGGTAATAGTTATATAAAGTCTTAATAGTAATATTTTATATAAACTCTAAAGTATAGATTTATTATAATATTAACATTAGTTTATAACTAGTAAACGTCGTAATCGATCGATTGCGTAAATAGTGTATAACTAGTTGTCTCTATTCATAATATCTATATCTAAATTATAGTATGTATATATATACTATGTAATATAAAGATAAATCTATATAATAATCCTTCTATTCTAATTAGCCTAAATAAGTAGGTTAACTACTTAGTTACCTATTACTATAGCTTTAGCTACCTTAATACTATATTTAACCTAATACTAGTAATACTCTCTTTTATAACCAAAACGCATTAAATATTAAAACAATATAAAACGCAAAAGTAGTATAAAAACATAAAAACAGTATTAAATATAAAAACAATATAAAACACTAAATAGTATAAAATCGCCTCTAGTAATATGAATCCTTTTAATTATACTAAAAACCGTAAAAAATACTATAAATAGTATTTTAATATAAGAATACACTTCTTATTTAATACTGTATTAAATACCTTAAGTTTTTATTATAATATACTTCTCTTTCTATCTCTTACCTTCTTCTTTTATCTTATATACTTTCTCTTTATTTTTATTTCTTCCTCTTATTACTATTAGTAGTTCTTATAACCTATCTTTCTATCTATATTATTATTTTATTTATTATTATAAAACTTTTAAAAGCTTAATTATTAGATCCTTTAGTTATACTATTTATAAAATTATTCTTATTACTAATCTACTAGATCTTAAAGATCTCCTTTTACTTATATAATTACCTTAATACTATAATATTAATTATAAAATACTTCTCTTTCATAATATTTAATTTGATAAAATATTTATAAACAAATATAAATTAATACAAATTATTATTAATATCATTAGTATCTTTAAATATTTAGTTATCTACTTTAAAATAATAGAAACTATATATCTTATATTAACTTCTATAGTTATACTATAAACTTTAAAAACTAATATACTTTATATAACCTTTTTTAACTTAATAGAAAAATAATAGATAATATTACCTCTAAGCTTAAAAATATTATTATCCTTATTATTATTATCTTCTATCCTTAGAATAATAATAAATCCTAATTAAAATATTATATTTTTATTATTAATAAAAAATTCATTAATAAAAATATAGAACTTTATTCTCTTAATATTAATAAGGATAAATATCAAACCTTATTCCAAATTACTTATTTATTATATAAAATATTTATTAAATTTCTTAATATCTTCTTCTATTAAATCTTAATATTAAATTATAATAGAGAAGTTGAAATATACTTCTAGTTAGTATATAGAAGTTATATATACTTTTTATATTTATTATTTAATATATACTAACTTTACTTTAGTAGATATATAGTTAAT
>QAPG01001057.1:0-11531 GCA_004366825.1 Colletotrichum spinosum
AATATATTTAGTAGTAAATATTAATATTTTACTTTTAAAAATATTATAGTTTTTATTTATATATTTATTATTTAATTAGTATATCTTACCAAATAATACTTTAATTGTCTTATAAAAGTAGTTAAAATAATATATTATTTTAAAGATATCTAATAGTTTCTTTTACAATATATATAGAATCCTAAGGATTTCTATAATCTCTTTTAGTATTATTCTTTCTAATTAGAGTTATTTCTTATAATAAGGCTTTATATAAATGTAATTATTTAGATACTTAGTTTAACTAGCTATAGTTTTAATATTAATATTTTTTAGTAGTTAATATTAATAGTATTATTTATATTAGAATTATCTTTATTCTTAAGCTTTCTAGTATAGTAAATTATTATTTCTTAATAAGTATAAATATTTTAACTTTCAAGAGTTATTTAATATATCTTAAGTTTATTTAAATATCTTATTCTGAGTTATAGTAAATCTTCTAATTAGTTATAATACTTTCTTCTATCTATTAAATTAGTATATGTTTATTAAATACTTGTATTAGTTTCTTTTTTATAATTTCTTTATTTATAGAGAAGTATATTTTTCTACTAATAAAATAATTCTTAAGTAATTATAATACTTGTTTTTCTATTATATTAAAATATACTTCTTCTTAGTCTTAGAAGGCTTTTTGACAAGTATTTTATAAGTCTTTAAAAGAGAAGTCTTATTTTTTCTATATTTATATATAGTAGTAGATATATATCGTATTAATACTTATATTTCTATTACAAAGTATAATTTATTCTTCTTACTAATTAGATATAATTCTTTGATATATACTAATTAGTATTTTTACTTTAGTTTATTAAAATATTTCTTTATACTTATTAATATAAGTTACTATATCCTAATTGTTCTATATTTCTCTAGGATTATTAATAAGGTTTGAAGAGGAAGGTATAATTGAAATTAATAAGTTATAAAAATATCTATAGTTAGTATAATTTTACTATATTTTAATTATAAATATCTCTCTAAGAACTATAACTCTAAAAATATATATATTTATTAGATAAATTACTACTACTAAGTAGAAGTTTCCCTATAGTAGAATTTTATATATATTCTTTAATTAGAATTCTTAAAAATCTTTTAAAGTAAATTCTATCTAATTATTATATTTAATAATATATTTAGTAATATATATAAGATAGTATAATTAGCAGTTATAGGTAGTATTATAATTAGTATTATTATTAAGCTAATTCTTTTAGTTATAGCTATCTATTATAACTATATAAATATACTATTAGTAATAAATAGAGATAATTAGAAATGAAAAATAAATATTATAAGTTGTTATTATATATATCTACCAATATATAGAGTAGTATTCTCTTTTATATATTATAGAAAATAGGTTTAAGAATAAGACTTATTATACTTATTAAATAAGAAGTAATATCTACTTTTCTTATTAATATATATCTTCTTTTTTATATTATTTCTTATAATTATCTCTTTTTCTTATACTTTAAGTCTTATTATTAGTTGTGAAATATCTTCATCCTTAGATCTTTTAGATATATAGTTATTATAATTAGCTAAGTAGCTATATATCAAGATATCTATTTAATACTTTCTATATTATTTATAAGTAATATTAGTTAATCTTTTATATTATTAGTATATAGGAGAATACTTAGGGAATATTTAGGGATTAAAGTAGGAGATGATAGTTTTAAAATATTTCTAGCTTTAGTATTACCTATTATAATATTATAAGCTTACTAATTCTCTAGGTCTTCTTATATAATATCTATTATAATTATTTATATAATACTTAAGAGATATATTAAGGATATTTATAATTATTTTATATTACTAATTCTTTTATATTAGTATTTAAAATCTCCTCATTTCATAAATAAAGCTTTTCTTAGTTTTTCTTTTTCTTACTGTAGAATAGCTTATTTGTTAAAACTTGAATCTTAAGGTTTAAATAGTTTTTAGCCTTGAGATTATTATTATTATTAGAGTTTTCTTATAAGATATATCATAGTATTATAGTTATTAAGTTGATTTCTTATTATCTTTCTACCTATTCAATATATATAAAATATCTAAAGATAGTAATAATAAATAGTAGTTTATTTACTATAAATCTTTCTTTTTTATTTATATTGATTTCTAATATATCTATTATCATACTTTTGTTTCAATAAGTTACTATAGACTTAAGTTATTAGTTTATTATGTAATAGATATAAATAATATTAAGTTAATGGGTTGTCACGAGTTTGCCTCTTTTCCCTATTTTTATTATATAAACTTCTAAAAGTTATATTAGTATTTTAGAATAATACATAGTTATAATAACTTTAAGTTTATCTATTTTTACTATATAGGTTTCTAGAAACCTTCTTAAGAAGTATTAAAATTTTATTTCTTTAGACTATAGTTTATTAATCTATAGTTAAATAGAAGTAAATAACACTAGTAGTAGTAAAATACTACTAATTAGGATTAGTTTATAATTAGTAAATACTATAATTAATTAACTATATAAATAGTATATAACTAGTTATCTCTATTTATAATATTTATACTTAAGTTATAACATATATATATATGTCGTATATTATAGGGATAAATCTATATAATAATCCTTCTACTCTTATTAGTCTAAATAAATAGGTCGACTACTTAATTACTTACTACTATAGCTTTAGCTATTTTAATACTATATTTAACCTAATAGAAACCTTAATTAATATACTATAGCTTCTTATAATCTATTTTCCTACAATTAATATAAATAACTTCTTCCTTAGTAGAAATCTTCTTCTTATTAATAAACTTATTAATAGATAATCCCTATAATAGAAAGGCTAAACTATTAAGATCCTAATAACCAGAATTAATACTTCTATTATAACTACTATAGTAACCTCTAAATAATTATTCCTAATTATTCCCTAACTATTAAAACTAGTATAATTAATTCTACTAAGATTTACTAAACTAATATACTTAGTATTATTAAAATTATAAGTTCTAATAGTATAACTAGTAATTATTAAACTAAGAATCTGATGATACAATCAAATTATTATTAAGCTAAAACCTAATTATATAGTTAGACTATTAAATTATGAGTTAACATAAATATTAAAACTATTAAAGTAATAATTTATCTATAAGATTAAATAGTTAGTATAATAACTTATATAGTTAACTACTAGTATTTAGTTAGATATAGTTGGGAATCTAAATCTCTAAATAAATAAATTATTAACTTCTTAGCTAGAATTCTAAACTTAAACTATTCTTTGAAATATATTAATTTAATCACTTACCTTGTAGTAATTATCTTCTTATTAATAATCCTTAAAAATCTATTAAGTATTTAGGATAGTCTAATAGGCATTTTTTAAACTATTAGATATTAATACTAATATACTAATAGCTTAGCTATATAGATTTAAATCTAATACTTACTTAATAAATTATATAATAATACTTCTAAGTACTATGTATTTAGATAGTAGAATATTTAATCTAAAAGATATAGTATAATATCCTAAATAATAGAAGAAAACGACAGCTTAATTATAATATACTATTAAAGCTTCTTTATCTTCCTGATAGAAAAGCTTAATATTTCTATATATATCTATTTAGTTAATAATTTTAATATGGAAAATACTTTTTAAAATCTATCTTAATTCTAATTATATTATTTGAAATAACTGCTCTATTATTTATTTACTTAATATATTCTAATAGATATAAGATACTATTAAAGAAATGCCGTTATATTTCTAGTATATTATATATTTAGAATACTAAAGAACTATAAAGGATTCAGATCTAAATTACTAGCTTATTTAAAATCAAAATAGAATCTAGCTAACTATCTTACAACTAAATTATTTCTTATAAAATTACTATATATTAAATTAAGTAATAAGTTAGTAAGTTAGGTCAATAGGATATTCTATATAAATAAAGTATTTTCTATTTATAGTAAAAAGCTATTTCTACCTAATATCATTATCTTAATTAATAATAAGTCTAATATCTAAAAATACTAATTCAAATAAACAAAACTAGTTAATCTACTAATCTACTAAATATATCTATTTAAACTAAATAATAAAATAATTAGTATAAGTAGCTAGACTATAGTAATAAGATTAAGTAGTTATTCTAATTAATTATTTATTTACTACTAGAAATAGAAAGATTTTTAGTAAAAAATAATCTCTATAATTAATAAAATTAGTAAAACTAATTAGCTACATTTTCTTCTAAAGTAAAATAGTTCTAAAACTCTAGAGATATTAAATGAATAAGAATAAGGCTAACTTAGCTCTAATAAGCTATTTAAAACACCTTTAAGCGAGAGGATTTAACTAATTAATTAGTTAACTTAAAAGAAAATAGAATTAAAAAGTTGAAATAGTAAGTTAATAAATTAGAATAATCTAAGAGATAATAAGAAATTAATATTTATCCCTAATAATAGAATCTAATTTATTTAAGAATCTAGTTATATATTATAGTATAGTTATAATATTATATAAAATAAATATTAACACAAGACGTCTACCTAAGTAAAAAGTTAAATATATAGGTCTATAATCTATACGCAGGCTAACTTATAACCTAGTTAAGTATTAATATTAGTACTTCAATAATAATCAAGTAGCTAATCAACTAAAACTAGCTAAAAGAAAAGATCTAAAAATTCAATTAATACCTTTTTCATATAGTAATATAAATAACCCTACTACTATTACTAGAAAGTAGGTAACTTCACCTAAGCATAAAGAAGGCTAATATAGGGGGGTCAATATAGTT
Source organism: Colletotrichum spinosum (assembly GCA_004366825.1). Taxonomy (NCBI): domain Eukaryota; kingdom Fungi; phylum Ascomycota; class Sordariomycetes; order Glomerellales; family Glomerellaceae; genus Colletotrichum; species Colletotrichum spinosum. The sequence goes on from QAPG01001057.1 coordinate 4,855, forward strand.
GTATAATTGAGGTTTCTAATGATGTAACTACTAGTACGAGAGTTACTTAACTACCCAGCTGGTCAATGCGCCCCAGCTACCTCAAAACCGTCGTCCATCATCTGACAACACTAGGGTGCCCTGCCTTGACCCAAAGTGAGAGATTGCTGAGCGGGGAACCAACGAGATAGTCCGAAACGGGATTCGGCAGTCAAGAAGCTTGTCAGTATACGGTGTAGTAGGGGGCCGAGTAGTACTCCACCACGACAAAGGCCAGTAGCCAATCGTTGTTAGTACCTGTATCTGGCTTTGGCTGTGGTGTGCCTCCAAAAACGGTTAGACCGGTACCCCATGAATAAAAGTACCTCTCTGGGATGGATTTATGTTGCGCAGCAACCTCAGTATTGATGTGAGTGGAACATGTCCGTTTGGTACGTACCAAACGGATTGGTACAGACAGACAGATGCCGGATCGCGCTTCCTTGACTTCGCATCTATCTGCTGCGCTAGGCCATCGGCGATGTTATAAGTGATGAAGATGTGTGGCAACCGCGCCTAGGCAACAGAGCAGCTCCACGGGGATGCGATCCGAATCTCTTAGTGACATACCTGTTTGTCAGACGGTCTACTACCATGATATGCGAGAACTAGGTATACAGTAAATACTTTAGCGTCAGCTAATCAGAGGGCCGGAAGCTGGAATCGTTTCCAGTAAAGAAGCTACACAAGCCCCGCTTTACCAGGCAGGTTTACGACTACTACCAATTGCGCAGAACTCCGTACCCGTGCCCGCCCCCACTTTAATTGGAGCTCGAAGACTCGTTACACACTGAAGTGTGTGCTGAACACCTATATGTCTATAATACCTATATGTCTAGAAAATACCTTCTTTTGAATATTACTATAACTATATACAATTAAACTACTATAATAACTAAATTCAATAAAACTAAAGAAGAATAAATTTAAAAAGTCATTTTATTAGTTTCAGAGAAATTTAGATTTAAGTTGATTATAAATATTAAGAGATATTTAATATTATATAAAAAATTATATTATAGACTTTTAGAAATAACTTCTCTCAAAGACTACTTAGTATATAGTAAAAAGGCTATTTAAGATTAAGAAAAGACTTTTGATTATTAAATTAGTTTAATAGATTATTTGAATTTTATCTTATATCAAATGCTTTTTTGTAGATATTTTTGATTACTTCTTAGGTGAATACTATAAGAATTATAGTATATCTTTCCTTAATATAAATTTTATATAGACTTGTTATTTGATTAAGAAATATAGATACTACTATACTAAAGAGAAGACTCTTAATATAAAGTAGAAAAGTCTAAAGGTATTAAGATTATTAGTAGATAGTTTCTAGTATTATGAGAAGCTATTTAGATATATAATATATTATTTTCTAATTTGTGGGATATTAGTAAAATTAACTGCTAAATAAAGTTTAGGAAAAATAAAAGGGTTGTTATTAATATAAGAGAGTCTATTATTCTATTATTATATTTGATAGGAAACGACTAAATACTATTGAACTATATTGATAATAGGAAATTAGATATTAGTTTTTTTAATCTTGAATAATCCATTTATATGAATAGGTAATATGATATGAGAGATGGAGTTTTACGTGTTCAACCCTCCTACTTGGTATATAGCCTTATATAATACCTAGTAAATAATCTCTATAATAAGAAAGTATCTAGTAATATACTATAGACTATATATATCTCTATAGGTAAATACAATTAAAAGGACCTAATAGTATAACTACTAGTTTAGACTTAGCCTTTACTTAGACATTAGTGTAAACCTTATAATGATTAGAAAGTTGTAGTTTGATATATTAGTAGTAGCTTCGAAATACTAAACTTATTACAGTAATACTTATAATATTAACTCATACTCGTAATAATACCACTAGTATTTCTTAATAATATTAGCTATAGATGTAAAAAAGAATAATAGATTGGAACTAAGTAACTATCTTTTAATACTTATAATACTACTTTATTTAGTTAGTTTTACTCTATATTTAAAATAATACCTAAACTCTATATCCTATATATAGATTCAACTATATATTTTACTTAATAAAAGCATTTATATTAATACCAACTTATAACTAATTGAAATAGTAATAGAATTACTTATTATTATAGATAATTATACTTTTAACTCTAATATTTAATCTTCTAGTAATAGAAGACCCTATAATAACAATTTATATAGGGAGCGTTTTATTAAAGCTAAGGCTTGAAATATATAGCTAAAGGTAATTACTAAAATTATAGAGTTAAGAACTTTTATAAACCTCTTAAAGATAGAGTAAAAGAAAGTATTAAAAGCTAGGTATTCTATAATCTATTACTCTTCTATAAGCTTTATAATCAAACTCAAATCTCTTTAAAATCTATATAATTACTTATAAAAGGATAACTATAAAATAAATATAGAGATGTCTAGCTATAATTATTATAACTAAAGCTATTAATATATTGAATTAAACTTCAATAAAATCATTTTGAATATTATAATTAATAGGTAGCCTTTAGATATTTAAAAACAATTATTAGGCTATCTTATAAGTCATTATGTTAAGCTAGTAATATTAGAAACCAAATATCAATTAGATAATATCTCAATATTGATACCTTATTATAATACTAATCACTAGATACTTTCAAATAGTATAATGATACAATGGTAGGAATTTTAAGAGTTATCTAATTATACTAAAGATATTGATATCTATATAAGTATTCTTTGAGACTATTCACTATACTCAATGAATAAATTAAAATTATTTATTAATAAGAGCAAGCTAAGTCTTATTATAGTTACGTGGAGATTATAAGTTAATTTATATTAGTAGTAGAAACCTTTCATATTAATAGTATAAAGCTTTATTTTAGGGATAAATAGGATTCAGATTATAAGAGGGATATTAAGGTTATAGATATGAAACTTATAATACATATTCAAATAGAATACTTATAATTAGTAGTTATTAAATATCTCCAGACATGCAAATTATATATTAATCGCTATAAAGGTATAAGAATATAAAATTATTATAGAAGGAGTTATTAGTTATTTACTATTAAAAAGGTTAATATGGAGTAAGTATATTAGTTATAACTATGAGAGGTTTAATTCTAGATTAACTAGAAGTTAGCTATAGTAGTTAGTAGAAGGATAGGAGGGCTAAAGTTATACTTTAGGAGGTAATATATCTATCAATAGTTGCAATAGAAAGCAAGCTATTAATCCCTTCTATTTGTAATAATACTACTACTACTCCTAATAATAATAATAAGAACTACTTACTATTACTATATTTAACCCTTATAACTTCAATATAAATATTAACCTTATAAACATTATTAATAATTATTTAGTTACTTTTACTCTATACCTAGAATGGTATCTAAGCTTTTCACCCTATATATAGATTTAACTATAAATTTTAGCTAATAATAGTATTCATATTAATACTAGCTTATCACTAGTTAAAATAGTAATGAAATTACCTATTATTATAGATAATTATACCCCTAGTTCTTATATTTAACCCTATAGTAGTAGAAGACCTCGTGGTAATAATTGGGGAGAGCTTAATCGAGGTTTCTTAATAATTATAAAAACTATAACTGCTATTATTAAAACCTAAAAGAATTAGTTTTATATAAAAGTAACTTTACTACCCTCTTTAACCCCCTTAAGATAATTAGAACTATATTTAACTTTAATATATTATTAGGAGATAAACCTGTCAGTAGAATTGAAAAACAAAAAAAGAATCTAACGCCTAAGAGTAGAAGATTTAAAGATAATTCTAAATACTTTGAATATATCTCAGAGGTAATTGATTGAATACTATCTGAAAAGGTATATATATCGAAGTCTATTATAAAGGTTATTATTAGCTAATAGTAAGAAAGATATAACTTAAAGTTAAATATATTATAATTTAAATATTTGAAGTAACTATAACTATACCTATTGGTATAGGGTAGGTTGGGATATAGGTCTTAGCTAGAAGCTAAATATTCTCTATATGAAACTAAAGGCTTAACATACGAGATTTAGAAATGAATATAATAATTAGAATATAATTAGTTAGTTATTTAAATGATTAAATATTTCCCAAATAGATTAAGTCCTTTAATTTATACTTTAAAAACTAGATTTAAAATATTAAGAGATTCCTCTTAATTAATAATTGTAGCTTTTATTATACTATCAAGCTCTTATAGCATTTTGAGGATTATAGGATTCTCCCTTTTAGTCTTATGTTTTATTTAGTTTATTTCTTCCAATTATTAACTATAATAATATTCTAATTTCTTGAATATTATTATAGTAAAAGTATTAATAGTATGGTTAGAGATAATTATACTAGTACTATGGAATTAGAGTTCTTTACTTTACTTAGTCTATTTATAATTAGACTTTTAAATATTCTATTATTGCATTCATTTTTAAGACAACTAGAATTAAATTATTTAATTCCGAAGTAGTATTAGACTAGATGATATCTCAAGATAGTATTCTTTCTATAATTATAATACTACTTTATATAATACTACTATCTTAATCTTCTTTAAATAATCTTTATAATTATTAATTAAACGTTTAGAAAAGTAACGAATAGACTTTCTAAAATATTAGAAATTATTAATAATTATATGAAAGATCTAATTATAGAGGTTTTTATCAGTTGCGTCATACTATAGGGTACATAGTAACTATACGTATCGCTATATATATAATAGTATACCTTCTACATCTTATTAGTATTAGATATTAGATACCTAGTGCTAGCTATAATTGAATATATAGTAGTTAGTAAGTAATTACTATACTATAAATCTAGAGTTTTATATAATATATAATACTATATAATATAATAATAATAATAATAAATAACTAGAATACTAATTTGTACCTATATAATAAGATTATATATAATATATATTACTCTCTAGATTAACTAATACTAATTAGTAGTTAACTTATCTATTACTAGTATACTATAAATCAGTAAGGTTAATTATAATAGAAGAAGTAATTATAAAAAACTATACTTAAGATCTATATAAAATAAAAGATTATAAGACTAACTATTTAAATACTTCAGATTCTCCCTACTTTAATACTCTAATTAGAATATTCTAAAAAACGTGTTAATACTTTATAAGATTTATATAAGACTTAAGTTGAAATATTATATTAAGAATTTAAACTCTAGGTAAATTAAAGTATACTCTTTATAGTATTATTTAAAGAGTTTTTTAAATTTATACTTTTAATTATTACTTATTAGAACGTATTTAGTAAATATAATAAATCTTATTAAACCTCACTAGATCTTTTAATACTAGAGATTTATAATATTTCCAGTTTTAACCTCTAAAAACCTATATAGCTTCTTAAAATCTAACTTTTTACTTTTATTTTTATAGAAATAAGTAAATTTAATAATTCTTTTATAATATCTTAATTTCTATAATAATATCTCAATTACTAGCCCCTAGAGAAATACCTATTTTAAATACCCCTTTAATAATTATAACTATATTAAATAGTATTCTTATATTTATAAAGCTCTATTAATATTTAGATTCTATACTATTTAGATAGATCTAAAATATTAATTATAATAGTTTTATTAATAAAAATACTTTAACTATCTTAATATATTTAATATATTAAATCATACTATATAACTATTTAAACCTATATAACTATAAGCTTTTTTAGATATTTAAAAATAACTTTAAAAACTAACTTATTATAATTTCATAGCTTATAAATACTTAAATTACCTACTAAGTTTAAAACTACTTTCTTTCTTATAATATTAATATTGATATAAATAGTAAAAGGACGTTTACTATTTTATATTAAATTGTTTAATAAGATCTATTTACCTTTTAGATATTTAATAAGATTATTAAAACTAGTAAATATTATATTATTTTTAAAATAAATATTAAGAAGTTTTTTCAATAGCTTAATAGGTTTATAAAAGATAATTAAGAGGTTATACTATCTTTCTATAAAATTAAACCTAAGGTTTAAAAAACTAAACCTATTTTAATTTTATTATAAATAGTAGAGGAGGGATAGTAGTAATATAAATAGTTAGCTCTTATACTTCTAGCGTTAGTACTATACTTCTAATTATCCGTATTAATCTTACTAATATATAGCCCCTCTAGTATAAAGCTTCCCTATATATAAGAAGTAAACTATAAGTATAAAGACTTATAGTTTTAAAAGTAATTTAAATAGTACTTATATATTCCTTCTACTATTCCTTTTAATAATATTTTAACTAGAAATATTATAAATGTTATAAAGTTTTATAATAAAATAATAAAATATAATAAAAGTTTATATAATACTTTTAAGATGAAAATCTATATATTTTATAATTATTACTTTAAGTTTAATATCTTATACTATATATAAATAGGTATCTTCTTAATTGTATTTAAAACTCAGATATTTAAGTATTATTTTAAATATTTTAATAATCCTAATTTTAATTTATAGTTTGAATAAATAACTTACTATATTAAAAACTACTTTAAAAATTATAAATATCCTTTACATCTTACCTCTACTACTCTTTTTAATAATACTTTAACTAAATATACTATAGACTTTATAAA
>QAPG01001058.1:0-11547 GCA_004366825.1 Colletotrichum spinosum
TATTAATAAAGAATAAAATAGTTTTAAACTATTTAATAGAACTCCTATTTTACTAGATTTTCTTAAAAATCAAATATTTAGAATCTTTCTAGTAATAACTCTTTTAAGAAAAAGTTAGATTAGAATTATATTTTTAAACTTAATACTTTCTTCTTTATCTTCTTCTTTTTCTTTAGTATTTTTATTAAGTTATATAAGATTCTTCTTAATAGAAATCTCTTTAATTAGTATTAAAGTAATATTAACTAAATCTAAATTATTAATTTTATTTCTTTTATCTTTTTTCTTTTTAGAAGACGTTTTAAGAAGATTCTTAGATTTTACTTAAATAGGAGGTTTTTTAAAATAAAAACTAAAATAGCTCTCTTTAGTATAATTAGTCTTTTTATAATAAATATAAAAAATATCTTTCTATTTCTTCTAGAGTTTCTTAATTACTTTAGGAAACAACTATATAGTAATTTTATTCTTAAAATTCTTCTTAATTATAAAATTAACTAAAACAATATAAGTTTTCTTTTTAAACTTATCTAATAGATTAGAAAATAAGGAATCTAACTTATAAGAATCCTTATTAGATTTAAAGTTCTAAATAATAAAAATAATAAAACCTCTATAACTTTTATCTAAACTATTCAAAATATAAGTAATAGTAATTTAATTAAATAGTTTAATTTTATTATAAGAAGAATTATTAATAAGTTCTTTAATATTATTTAAATATTGCTCTATAAACTTCAAATTACTAAGAGTAATATTAGAAAACTCTTTATAAATAAGAAACTTATTAGAAAGACTAGTTAGTTTATAGAGCTTTTTTAAAAAGCTAAATATATTAAAAGTATTAGTATTATATTTAATAACTCTTAAAAGACTATCTTTATAGTTTAATTATATATAATTAAGAGCTTTATAATACTTATTAGGATTAATTAAAGAAATATGCTTAGTTAAATCTATAAAAATGTCTTTACTAATAGGTAAAACCTTTATATAAATAGACTAAATACTATGATTCTAACTTCCTTTTAGCTTTAGGATAAAATATAATTTAGAATTATTTATATTTGTTAATAATAAATTAAAAGAGTAAAATAGTTATTTAATAAAGGATTAATCATAATCCTAAAATAAGATTAAGATATTTAGAAACTAACTCTAGTAAACTATTGTTAACTAAAACATTAATAATAATATAGCATAATAATTAATTAATAATTAAATATATTTGTAACTTATAGTAGTCTAAAGTTTAAATCTTATAAGAAATACTTTTTATAGAAGTCTGAGAAGACCTAAAGTTCTAATTTATAAAGGTTATAATAAACCTAAGATTTTAATTTATAAAGGTCTTAGTAGACCTAAGAATTAGTTTATAGAAAGTCTTAGTAGACTTAAAGTATAAGAGATTTTTAGTTTCTACTATTTGACTATCTTTTTTACTAATCTAATAATAAGCCTATTATTCTAACTAGTATAATCTCCTTATAGATTTATCTAATATTAAACTAATTAATTAATAAGAAGAATTAGTTAGTTAAAATAAATATAAAAAGAATAAGCTGTAAAGTTTTATAGAAATAGTTAAGAGAAGTTTTATATACATAGATAGGTAGTAGAAAGCTTAAAATTAGTTAGTATAAACTCTAATATAATTTAAATAAGTATTAATAAAGATAAGGATATTAATATTAATAGTAAGTATAGATAGAAATATAATATAAAGAGAGAAGTTAATATGAAGCTAGGCTTATAACCTATTGAATTAGTAATAAGTAACTAATAAAAGGTTGAGAGGAATTAATAACTCTTAATTATTAAAGAATAAATTATTTGGAATAATATTTAAAAGTAGTACTAGTATTAATATAAATAGTAATAATAATAAGAAGTTTTAGTTCTATGGGAAGTAGAGAACTTTATAGTATTAATATCTAAATAGAGTTTATTTTTAGAAAAGTTAACTTTATATTATATAGAACTCTTAGCTCCGTTATACTTAGGCTACTAAGTAGTCTATTTACTAAATATTCTAATATTATAATTTGATCAATTTAGAGTATAAATAATTAAAATAGTATAACTTTAACTCTAATAATTAACTTTCTATAATAAATAGAAAATATAGGGTTATAAGAGTAATAAAGAATACTCAAGCCCTTATTTACGTAAAATAGGTTATTAGGATAAATAGGAGTAATAGCTAAACAGCTAGAACTCTAACAAATTATAAAGTCTTCAGGTATAATAGTAAAGTCCCTAAATATGAAGATTGGAAACATAATCTAACTTCTTAAAGTATATATTTTAAACTATTTACTCTATATACTTAAAACTAAAATAGAAGTACTAAGTATATGAGAATAATAATAAGAATATATATAAGTATTATAAAATATCAAAATAAACTACTTTCTAAGCTCTAGTTTGAAACCTTATAAGTAATAGTATGTCTTTATAGTTCAATACTAATATACTTTTTAAGCTACTAAATACTATATTAGAAACTTTATAAAGCTATTTAAAAAGATAATAGTGTGAAGTTAGATTTAGTTTACCTGTATACTAATAGTTATAAATACTTTTTTACTACTAAAAGTATAAAACTTAAGTATAACTAATTATTAGATCATAGAGAATACATTTTTATTAGTTTTCTAATTAGCTATACTTTAACTAACTAACATTAAATATAGAATCTACTTTAAAAAAACTATAATAATCTATAATATCTTATTTAATAATATTTCTTTTTTTACCTATTTGATGTAGTAGTTTAATATCTAGCTGCTTTTACCGTTTTACAGTAAGACTAGTAAGTTTGAATCTTATAGTAAATAACTATGACTAGTATTCCTACTAGTTATATAAGTTATATAGTAATTACTACTAGCTATTAGCTCTTACTACTAGTTATAAATAGCTAGTAACTATTTATAGCCAGCGATAGGTATTACTAGCTAGTTAATATTAGTATTATATAACTATAATCTTTTAAAGAAGTAATTATAATAGATATAGATTTATACTTACCCTTTATAGTATACTTCTTATATCTATAAATAATTATATTAACTAATTATATTTACTATGTAAAATTTCTTCTATTTAAATAGTTCTTTAATACTAGTAGTATCTATAGAGTAAATAAGGTAACAGCTAATAACTAGGTATAACTACCTTTAAAAGGTCTTAGAGAGGCATACGATTTTAAATAGATTAGAAACCTTCAATATAACTAATATTTCCTTTTTTAACAAAGATCTAGTCTTTCTATAAAGTAATTTAAAATATTTGAATTCTAATAAAGTCTCTTAGTAGTTATAAGAATCAATAACTATAATAGAACTATTCAAAAGTAACTTAACTACTTATTTAAACTTCAGTATAAACTTATGAAAGTAATTTATATTCAAATATGAAATAATCATAATAGTTTAAAGTCTTATATCAATATAGCAGCTGTCTTTAAACTTTATAGAATATTCTTTAAGATTATGAAGTTTATATTAATAACCCTTCTAGAATTAATCATATATTCTTCTATAATTCTATCTATATAGATAAAACTATGAAGAAATAAAAATCTTAGATCTTCCTGAAAGAAGTTTAATACAAAAGATAGATAAAGTACTATACTAGAATAGCTAGGAGAATTTTATTTAAAGCTATATGTTTATTAGTATTTTCTAGCTATTTTACAGTCTCTTAAGATATTTTCATTTATAGCTATAAAGCAGTATAAATGATTTAATAAGAAAGGTTTTACAAGTTAAAGTCTTTAATAATCCTAAAATATAGATATTACAAGTTTTAATAATAGACTTTAACTATAACGTAAACTAGATATTAGAGAATATTTAAAGTATAGAGGAATAGAAGTTTTATTCTAAAAGTCTTATCATAGAAACTACTACTATTACTTATATTTCACTTAGCAATGATTATTCACTTATATATCAAAGCTATAGTAGTAGCTAAATAGACTTATTTTAAGTGTTATATTAAATTATATTTATAGAGTAGAATTAATAAGATTCTTATAAGAAGTTGAGAAGTCTTAGAATATTACTAGGTTTATACTTATAAATCTAATAAGTATAAATATTTCCTAAAGATTAAACATAACTTATTATTTATAGAAGTTAATAGTTATGAGAGAATTATAAAACCTATATAGTTACTTTAGCAAATATATTATTTTAAACCTTTATAGTATTATAAGCTATACCTAGATAATTAGCTAGGATTATATTTAGGTATCTGACGTTAACCCTTCCGTTTAAATAGAGCCCTAGTAGGCCCCTATTAGTACTATATATATAGACCTTTCTAGGTATTTATAAAGGCTTCTTTTTTACTCTTCAGTTTGAAATAAATAGTATGTTATATTACTTATAGTTAAATAAGCTTAGGTTTAGCTTTTTATATACTTAGAACTTAATTTTATTTACTACATAGATAATACTAAGTTAGAATATAGTTCTCGATTAGTTAAATATATAACTTTAATCAAGTAAAACTCCTAAGATATAATACTATATAATACATAACTAATTAATTAATATAAGGATATTAGAAAGTATTAAAACTTCTTAAAATACTTTTATAAGTAGTAATCGTATAAGTAAATTATTCTAATAGTAGTTATAATATACTTCAAGCTCCTTCTATTAGAAGATTAATAAGTCTATATACAAGTTAATAAGATGAAATACTATAGTAAATAGTAACCCCTAGGTAGTTATTATAATAAGTACTTCTAATTTATATTAAAATACTTTAATAACTCTTAGAACAATATTTATTAGAATATTAGCCTTTAGAGTTAATAATATTACTATACTTCTTCTAGTAGCTAACTACTAGAAGAAGCTTCTTCTTCTACTCCTAAAGGTTATAAATAAATAGAAAGAATACTAAATATAGGCCTAATAGATAAAAGCTAAACTTAAGATTAACTATTATTTCTTTAATAATAATTAGGAGTACTAATATTTAATCTATTCCTATTTAGATCTTAGTCTCTAGTAAATTATCAAAACTTTCTATATAATAAGAAGATTAGAAAATTCTTATAATCTAGATAGTTTTATAAATTATTTTAATAAGACTTTTTAAAATCTAAATAACTAGTTTTATAATATTATCTAATTATAAAGCTTCTAATAGAAAGAAAATAAGTATTATATAATTTTCCTATCTTAATTTAAGAAACCTCTAGTTAATATTAGAAAGTATATATAGTTAGATATAATTTACATTTCCTTATTAGAGGCTATGTTATTCTCCTATTTTAAAAAACTACTTATTATAATTAACCTCTTTATTAAATATGGATTCTAATTATTAAAGATTTAAAATATAATTTAGAGACTTAAATATATAGAAAGAATACCTACTTATTACTAGCCGTCCTACTAGAAACCTACTATTTATAATATAAAAAGTAATATTATAATAATTAGAATAATACTTATTATTACTATAAGTATAATAAAGAAAGCTATATTTATAAGACTTATATAACTTAAGAATATGAAAAAGCTATTATAAAAATAATGAAAGTTATAGTTATTATGAACTATACTAGAAATAACTGGGGGGATAGTATTTCCCTATTAAATAATAGTAAGGATTTAGGAAAAGAATAATTCTAAAATAAAATTGGACCTTAGAATTAATAGAAGTAGAAGTAATAGAATAAGACGAATAATAAGAAGAAAGAATAAAGAAGTAATTAATAGTTAGCCACTATTTAAGTTAGACTTAGTAGAAACTATTCTATTAATATACCTATTAATATAAATTATAATATTTATATTATTATTAATACTTCCCTTATAAAAGAAGTTTACTTCTTCTTAGTTAATAAGTTAAAAAGATAGATAAAGGGATATATTATTAAACTATTACTTAGTAATACTTAAGAAGTAGTTATTTTGGTATTAGAAGTTAATAATTATATATAGAAGATTTATAATTATGTTATAAAGAATCTCTAGTTACGTTTATATTTTAAGTAGCTATAGATAGAAAATAGCTATATTATTTATAATACTAAAACTTAATAGATAGCTTATAAGAAGAATAAGATAATAGTTTTTTTAGAATATTAAGATATATTAGTATAATTTTAAGAGATCTAATTAACCTATTTATTGAATACTAGTTTATTTATATTTATTTACTAATATATTATATGATATATTAGTAAGGTATTAAGCTCTTATTAGATTATATTTATTAGTCTAATGGATATTAAAAAAACATTAGCTTTAAAAATAGAAGTAGACTTAAAGGGGAATATCTCTATAAGTATTTTAAAAGAATTCTTAGACTTCTTCTATTTAAATATAATATATTAGTTATCTTCTAGTTGATTAAGAATAGGCTATTAGATCTTATTGATCTCTAATAATAAGGGATAGATATCTAACTTCTTATAGATTTCTTTATAATATATTATAAGAAGAACTTCTAGTATTTAAGAAGATTTTAGAAGACTTATTTAATAAAAGGCTTATTGAAATAAGTAGTTCTTCTATTAATACTTTAGTTTCTTTTATAAAGAAATCTAGTAGAAAAATATACTTCTATATAACTATAGAACTTTGTAATAAAATAGATATAGCTATATAAGCTATAAAACTAGGCCTCAGGCTATACTCTAGAGCGATATTTTAAGAATTTAAATACCCTATATATTCCGCATTTTAGTAGTAATAATATAAGCTATTTTACTTCCTTATATACCTTCTATATAATACAAAGAGGCTTCTTTAAATAGTCTCTTTTAATTTATTATAATTATAAGCTTAGTTTAGCTTTATTTTTAGTTTTTTTTGAATGCTTAAACCCTCTTTTACTATTTAAAGAATAATTTTAATAACCTTCTTTTATAAAATCGAATGCCTATATATATAAGAACTTCTTTTCAATCCTTCTCGTTAAGCGTATGCATAGTGCTACCTATCTTAAGATGCCCCTATATATCTCTTTCGATATCTCGTCAAGCGTATACATAATACCACCTATCTCGAGGTGCTTCTATATATTAGGAATAACGTACTCAAGAGGCAGAGTTTATATTAGATAAACTCTAGATATTAGTACTATCCCTACAAACTTCATTCTATTTAACCTACTTAAAATAAGATTTTATATAATATATATAACTATATTTAGTTATATATAATATATATTAGATTTTACCTCCTAATTATATACAATAATCAAAAGTCTTATAATACTAAAAAACTACTAAACTAAAAGTATATATTTATTATAATTTAATATATTTTAAATACTAAGATATTTATTAAAAACATTCTTCTTTTAATTCTTAAGAGAACTAATTAGTAACTTATTTAATATAATACCTTTTAAATAGAAGTTAAAACTTTCAATTTATAAAACTATTTTAATCTTAAGGTAACTATCTATTAAGGTTTCTTTTTAAAGCTTCTTTAAGAACTACTTTTAAGTAACTCTCTAAAACCTGGAAAGTACTAATAAGCTTTTAAAATACTTAAATTAAATATTTTTATAAATTCTACTTCTTTAAGAATAAATTATAAAAAAGATTAATAACTCCTAATAGATACTACTTTAGAAGTTTATATAAGAGATATTATAAATCTTATCAAGAAAAACCTAATAGTTTATATAGTTTTTTATACTTTTTATATTTTAAAAATTTAAAAATACTAAACTAAGTCTTTAAACTAATTCTATATAATAATTTTAAATCTTTAAATATATAAATAAAGTATTCTAATACTAATACTATAATGTAGAGGAGGATATAATAATATAAACTACTAACTTCTATAACTACTTTAGTATTATAAACAACTTATACTTTTAAAATACTACTTTAATATATTATAAGATATTCTAATCTTTTAAATTTAAATACTTTATAATAAGAATAATAACTAAAGTATATTTTTAAAAATAACAAGATACTATATATAAAACCTAAATAGTTAGTTATATTCCTTCTATTATTAAAATACTTTAAATTTACAATCTTATACTTTTATTAGCTTTTTTACTAATTAAATCTTATATGTAAAACTATATATTTATAATTTATAGCTATTTAGACTCTATACTTCTAGATAAAGTTATTTTAACTATTATAGAAGTAATATAATATTTCTTTAAAGCCTTCTTATATAATAAGATTAATTATAGTACTTTTAATATTTCAATAGAAACTTCAGCTATTACTTTAAATACTTAAGGTAATAAGAAATACTTTTAAAATTTAGCTAAGTTTTTATACCTTTTAAAATATAAATTAAACTATTTTTTAAAGTATTATTATTATATATACTTTTAGTTAGTTTATAAAAGCTAAATATCAAATATTTTAATTAAAAAGAAGATTGAATAGTTATTTACTTTAGATTTAAAATTCTTAAGAAAATTTAAAACTTTAAATAATAGTAATTATATAGCTAGCCCTCTAGTTAAAATAGCTATAATACTATATAATAAATATATTATAAAGAAAGACCTTAATAATACTTATTTTAAAACTCATTTATCTTTAATTTAAATATTTCAATTTATATTCTTTAAAATATAGAGTACTTTATAATCCTTTAAAAAACTCCTACTAAAACCTATATTTAGTATAATATAAAGCTTATACTTATTAAAAACTACAGAGATACTAAGACTTTTATTACAACTAGTAAAAATAAAAAAGTTAAGTTATATTTATATAATATCACTCGTTATACTACTTTAGCTATAAACTTTATCTCTTTTTAATAGTTATAAAAATAAGGTTATTAGTAGGATACTAAGTTAAACTATTTATTTTAACTATAGAAGAGTAATAATTCCAAAATTATAGTTATTAATATCTAATATAACTAATAAGTCTTTAAATACTATATATCTTATAAGAGATTAATTATATTAACTATATAATTAGTATAGTATAAACTTTCTCTTAGATATTATTATTACTAGTATTATATTATAGATATTATTTAAAGACTTCTAAAAGGTAATAAATAGCTTTAGTACTAATAGCTAAAGTATTCTAATAGAAAACTTTTTAACTATTTTATTTTGATTATATAAAATATTTAAATTACTAACAGCTACTTAAAGTATTATAATTACTAGCCTACTTGGGGGGTATATAAGGCTTATAGTATTAATAAGGTAAAATATAAGATCTATTATACTAAATATAAGAATACTTTATATACTACTCTTAAAGAATATATTACTTTTAACTTCTACTTCTATTATTAGAGCTGTAATAGTTATACTTTAGTTTTAGTATTTATAAATAGAACTACTAATTACCCTTAGGATTTTTACCGTATTAACTATATTAGAACTATTATTATGGGAGTATTTAAAAGTTTTATTATCCTCTTTAAGTATTAATATAATATTAATATTAAAACCTTTAAATATAATAATAAGGTCTTTAGGTATAAGAGTCTGAAGTATCGCTTAACCTCTCAAGGTATATATCTTAAGCCTTTTATTCTATATATTTAGAATTAAAATAGAAGTATTAAGTATATTAGAATAATTATTAAAATATATATAAAAGCTATAAAATATAGGAGTAAGCTACTTTACAAATTCTAACTTGAAATCCTATAAGAAATAGTATTTCTTTATAATTAAATATTGATATATATTTTAAATTAGTAGATATTATATTAGAAGTTTTATAAAGCTATTTGAAGAGATAATATTATAAGGTTAGATTTAGCTTACTTCTATACTTATAGTTATAGATACTTTATTCTTACTATAAATATAAAACTGAAGTATAATTATTTAATATATATTAAGGGGTATACTTTTATTAGTTTTTTAGTTAGTTATATTTCAATTAGTAATATTAAATATAGAACTTAGTTTAAAATAAGATTATAATAATTTATAATATTTCCTTTAATAAAACTCTTTTCTTTAATAGAAATTTAATCTTTCTATAAGATAATTTTAAATAATTTAATTCTAATAAAGCTTCTTACTGGTTATAAGAGTAATTAATTATAATAGAGCTATTTGAAGTTAGTTTAGTTATTTATTTAAACTTAAGTGAAGAACTTAATAAGGTAGTTAATATAATAAGAAGTAGTTATAATAGTTTAAGGTTTTATATTTATATAGTAGCTACTTTTAAGCCTTATAGAGTATTATTTAGAATTATGAAATTTGTATTAATAACCCCTCTAGAATCACCTGTTATATTCTTCTATAATCTTATTTATATAGATAAAACTATAAGGCGGTGAGGAGCTTAGGTATTTTTAGAAAAAGTTGAATATAGAAATAAATAAGGTATTATATTAGAGTTATTAAGAGATCTTTATTTAAAACTATTTGTTTTAAATAGTATTCTTTAGTTATTTTAAGATATTCTAAAATACTTCTACTTATAGATATAAAAGTATATAAATAGTTAACTAGAAGGAGTTCTAGAGGTTTAATCTTTTTAAGGATTTTAAAATATAAATATTAAAACTTTTAATAATAAATTTTAGCTATAAGGTGAATTATATATTAGAAAGTTTTTAAAGTATAGGAGAATAAAAGCATTTATTTTAGAAGTCTTATAGTAGAAACTATTACTATTATTTATATCTCACTTAATAGTATTTATTTATCTATATATTAAAGTTATAATACTAGCTAAATAGGTTTATCTTAAGAGTTATATTAAACTATACTTTTAGAATAAGGTTAGTAGGATTCTTATAAGAAATTTAAAGATTTTAAAGTATTATTAGGTTTATATTTATAAGTTTAATAAGTATAAATACTTCTTGAAAATCAAAGTTTAACTAGTTATCTATAGAAGTTAATAGTTATAAGATAACTATAAGATCTATATAATGATTCTGATAAGTATATTATATTTAATTCTTATAGTAATTACTAATTATTTTAATTTCAAGTTATTTTAATATAATATAGTTAATACTTTTATATATTTAGTTTTGAATAAAGCTATTTATATAGAGATACCTTTAGGTTATTAAGTATTAAATAGGATCTATTATTTTAATAAAACGTTTTATAACTTTTAAAGGTCTTTTTTCTTCTAGTAATACTATTTAGAAGTAGGTTTTAAGTATTTTAGTTTTAAACTTACTATAAGAGAGTTATATTACTAGTTTAAGAAGTATATTATCTTTTTCTTTTATATTAATAATTATATATTCTTATCCTCTTTAGGAAATATATTTAAAGTACTTATATTATTAATAGATCTTTAGAAGAAGTATTATTTTAAGAGAAGTAAAAACTTATAGTAGTTTCTAAGTATTACAATTATTTAAAATTAAATAATATGATAATTATAGTTTTTATAAGTAGTATATATTAAAAAGTTCTTTAAGTACTTTATAAAATATATATAATATATGAAATATTTTGAAATCTTTCTAAAAACTAAAGAACTCTTATTATAATATAATTAAGTTTTTTATATAGAGATTAAATACTATTAATAGGATCTTAGTTTTATTAATTATATCATAGTTATAATAA
>QAPG01001059.1:0-11573 GCA_004366825.1 Colletotrichum spinosum
TTTAAATCTTATAAGAGATACCTTTTTTATAAACATCTAAAAAAACCTGGAATTCTAATTTATAAAAATCATAATAAACCTAAAATCCTAATTTATAAAAATCTTAGTAAACTTAAGAGCTAGTTTATAAAAAGTCTTAATAGACCTAAAGTATAAGAAATTTTCAGCTTCTACTACTTAACTATTTCTTTTATTAATCTAATAATAAACCTATTATTCTAATTAGTATAATCTCCTTATAGATTTATTTAGTATTAAATTAATTAATTAATAAGAAGAATTAGTTAGTTAGTTAAGATAAGTATAAAAAGAATAAGCTATAGAACTTTATAGAAATAGTCAAGAGAGGTTTTATATAAATAGATAGGTAGTAGAAAGCTTAGAGTTAGTTAGTATAAATTCTAGTATAATCTGAATAGGTATTAATAAAAATAAAGATATCAATATTGATAATAAGTATAGATAGGAATATAGTATAAAAAGAAAAGTTGATATAAAGCTAGACTTATAACTTATTAAACTAATAATAAGTAATTAGTAAAGGATTAAGGAGAATTAATAATTTTTAATTATTAAAGAATAAGTTATTTAGAATAATATCTAAGAATAATACTAATATTGATATAAATAGTAATAATAATAGGAAGTTCTAGTTCTATAGGAAGTGGGGAATTTCGCAGTATCAATATCTAAATATAAATAGTAATAATAATAGGAAGTTCTAGTTCTATAGGAAGTGGGGAACTTTATAGTATTAATATCTAAATAGAGTTTATTTTTAGAAACGTTAACCTTATATCATATAGAACTCTCGGCTCTATTATACTCGGGCTACTAAGTGGTCTATTTACTAAATATTCTAATACTATAGTTTGATTAATTAAGAGTATAAATAATTAAAGTAGTATAACCTTAACTCTAATAATTGATTTTCTATAATCAATAGAAAATATAGAGTTATGAGAGTAATAAAGAATACTCAAGCCCTTATTTACCTAAAATAGGTTATTAGGATAAAGATGAGTAATAGCTAAATAGCTAGAACTCTAACATAAATACTTCTATATAAACTTTAATATTCTCTCTTATTCTTTTAATAAATAATATATAAATAGTCTTATTCTTCATAACTTCTTAAGTAAATAATTCTAATTTTATAATAAATATCTACTTATAGTGATAAGTATTTATTTAGATATTTATTATTATATTCTCTTAGGTTATAGAATATTATTCTAATGGGAAGTCTATATAACCTTCTAATTAATAAGTATTAATCAGTAACTCATATAACTTCTATAGGCAACTGTTTAAGTCTATAAAGAAAAGTTAATTAATATATTTTCTCTAACTCTAATATTTCACTACAAAGTCCTTCAAAAATGAATATAATTACTTTAATTAAAATCAACCTTAATAATATAACTAACTACTTCTTAATAAGATCTGTTTATAAATATAAATCTATATTTATTACTATATCCCTCTCTTTATCATTATAAAAGATAATTACTAAGCTTTTAACTGTCTTCTTTATAAGAATTAAGTTTATAATTAATATAAAGACTATTAACTCTATCTCTATACTTACTTATTTCTCTAAATCTCTTTAATACAAAAGCCAGTATTAACAATTTGAATTAAAATATAGAATTCTGTAGTATTCTACTTTTAAGTAATTATTAATATTATATTTATACTTATCTTATTCTTATAATTTATAGCTTTATATTCTATCTCATTATATAAGAAGTATATCTTTATAACTTATAGTATAATTAATTTATCTATAATTCCTTAGTTTAAAGTAAGTATAATATTATCTAACTTATTAATATCTTATTACTAATTATTTAGTATTAATAGACTTAATAATCCTATTTTGCTTCTTATTTATAAGAATAAGAATAATTAGAAAAACTATAAGTCTATATATAAATAACTTTATTTCCTATTTTATATTAAGTTATTAATATAATACTATTAGAATCTCTATAGCTTTTCATCTATTATTATAATATGTTCCATCTTTGAAGGTAAAACTTGAATTCTTTCCATTTCTTTTTTAAAAATTTGAATATAATTAATAGAAGTAAATAAGAGTTTCCTTCTTATTCTATCTAAGTTTGAATATATTTAAATTCTAATATAATATTACTTACCTAGTATAACACCACATAAATAATTAGTATTCTTTTTATTATATCTCTTTACACTTCTATTTATTCAATTTCTCTTGTATCTTTAGAATAATATATTATTAATAAATAAATATAATAAAACTAATTCCAATAGAATGATCCTTTAAATTAACTTTATAATTTCTCTATTCTATTTCAAATTAGAATACTAACTTTCAAAATACTTATAAAATCCATCTGTGGATTATACTATCTAATTAAATTCAAAAAGTATTCTTAGTAATTATAATCTAATTATTAATTTATTTAATTATCAGCTCTCTTCTTATTATTCTATAGTTATGTAAGAATAGCCTTTTCTAATTGTTAAGTAATCTAAAGATTACTGATTATTCAACTAACTATTAAATAAAAACTATAATCTACTCCTTATGAACTTCTTATGATTTTTATATCTACTTTTAATATATTACTATTTAGAATTATATAACTTTGAATATCTTATTTATAATACTTACTAAGTCTAATATTAAGAAGAATAATAATAAGAATAATAATTAGACACCAAGTGAATCTAGATATTAGCTAGAAAGAAAATAAAAACTATTCAAACCTAAGAATTATCATAGAAGTTATTATCCCCTTTCTTTATATATTACAAGATGAGTATTTCCTTTTTTAGAATATATCTTATATAAAGTCTTCTAATAAATCCCTTATTTTAGCTTTTTTAATATATTATGAGTAAGACTTTATATTAATATTAAACCTTAAGTTACCTTAAGTAATATATAAGAAGTATCTTTCTTTAGAAATACTTTCTCTAGAAGTTATGACTTATTTATTATTACTATTTTATCTATTTAACTCTGAATAATAATATTATATAATATTAATAGTCTTATTATATACTTCTATGAGATTAAATATTAATTATTAAAGCTTATTAAAATCTATCTTATATTTATACCTATAAAGTAACTATTATCCATAACAATACTTACTATTCAAGATTCTTACTTATACTAACTATTTAAAAAGTCAAATAGAAGTAATAGAATTCTTAGAATATAGCTAAAAGCTTAAATAGGAAAGGTTTAGATATATGAATAAAGTTTATGGTATTATATAGATTATTATTTAAAAGGTTTAAATTATAGTCCTTTAGCTGAAAGCTCTTGCTAATGCCTTAGCAGTAACACCTAGCTAGTTACTAGGCGTATTATATAGTCCTATTGATATATCTTTATAGTATAAGCTTTTTAATAATTTATATAGAGAGTCATCACTTATTATACTAATAATAGTTTTAAAATACTAAACTTATTATTATAATACTTATAATACTAACTTATATTAACTAGATACTAATGGAATTACTAGTATATCTTAATAATACTAACTATAGATATAAAAGAGAATTATAGAAGACTAATTAACTATTTCTTTAAAGTATAACTTAATAGTTACTTATAATAGTATATTTACTTATAATACTACTATTAATAATAATAATAATAATGAGATGTATTACTATGTTTAATCTTTATAATCTTAATATAAATAATAAGGTCGTTGATAATTATGGGAATTATAACTATTCTTATAAAACCTAAAGAAGCTATCTTTATATAAGAATAACTTCATGATTTTCCCTAGCGTTTCGAAGTAGTTATAATTATATTTAATCCAAATATATTATTAGAGGATAAAGCTATTATTAGACCTAAAGACATAAATTAAAATGATAAGGAGTAATCTAATACCTAAAACAGGATATTTGAAGATAATTCTAAATACTTTAAATATATCGTAGAAGTAGCTTATTAAGTATGTAAAAAGTATATATGTTAGGGGTTACGTATTATAGAAGTCGTTATTAGCTAATAGTAGGGAAAGTATAATTTGAGATTATTTATATTGTAATTGAAAGACTCGAATTAACTATAGCTATAGCTATTAGTATAGGGTAAGTTAGGGCTAAGTCCTAGCTAGGAGCTACGCTTTCTCTATATAAAGCAAAAGACATCTTTTTTATCTGTAACTTAATATATTTACTTTATTTTGACTAGAAAGATTAATATATTTCATTCTTCTAAATCTAGAAATTATAGCCTTTTTTATAAACCCTATAATTTCAATCTTCATATACTAAACAGGTAGTTAATAATATATATTTATAGTTTCAATTTCTTCAATTTATCTAATAGTAAGGAATCAGCCGATTTCTTATCTTCATATAAGTCAATTTGGCTACAGAATAATTACTAACTTTATATCTATTAATCTATAGTATTCGCTTGAACAAAATACCTTTTGATAGGAATTAAACCTCTCTATAAAATAGCTTTAAATACTTTAACTTTAATGAAATTTGTTACTCAGTATAAAAATATAAAGTTATAATAAGACTACTTAAAATTAACTTTATTATCTAACTCAATCTCAGTGAGGAATCTGATGTAATAGTTTATATTAAGCTTATAAATAGTAATTATGGTAATTTGAAATCTTCTATTTATATGATAACTACTTCTCAGTCTTTTGAAAGATCTTGTAGAATTATGAAATGTATATTAATAATTTCATTGAAGTTACCTATTGTCTCTTTCCAAAAGTATATTTATAAAAACAGGATTATGAAGGAATAAGAAGTTTAGATATCTTTAAAGAAAGTTAAATATAAGAAATAGAAAACATATTATACTAAGATAGCTAGGAGATCTTTATTCAAAACTACCTTTGTAGCTAATATCTTCTATTTATTTTGAAGTCCTTTCAGGTACTTCTACTTATAACTATAGAATAATATAAACAATTAACTAGATGAAGTCTCAAAAGTTTAATTCTCTTACAGATTTTGAAATATAAATTCTATTAGTCCTAGTAATAAAGTTTAAGTATAAGGTAAATGAAATGGTAGAAAGTACTTATAACATAGAAAGGTATAAGTGTTTACTTTGAAAGTCTTATGATAAAAGCTATTATTACTGTTTCTATCTTAGTTAATAACATTTACTTACTTATATATTTAAATTATAGCGACGGCTAAATAAGATTTATCTTATGAATTATATTAAATTATAATTTAGGATATAATTAATAAAGTTCTAATGAGAATTGAAGATATTGAACTGTTATTTAATTTGTATCCATAAGTTTGATATATATGAATATCTTCTGAATATATACATTTAACTATTTATTTGTAGAAGTTAATAGGTATAAAATACCTATATGACTTATATAAAAATTCTAATAGATATATCATCTTAGGTTTCTATAATAAATACGAACTACTTCAACTTCATACTACTTTAATCTCATATAAGCAACACTTATATATATATACATATAATATTTCATATTTAATGTTTAATAACGTTATTTATATAGAAATACTATTTCATTATTAAATAATAAGTACAACCTATCATTTTACTAGAATACGATAAAGCTTTCAAAACCCTCCTCTTTCTTAATAGTCTTACTTATAAGTAAATCTTAAATACCTTTATTTCAAATGGATTATAGAAAGGATGTATTATTAATCTAAAAGGCATATCGTCCTCTTCTTTTATATTAATAATTATATATTCTCCTTACCTTTAGAAATACGTCTCAAGTATTCATATTATTATTAGGCTTTCAAAAGAAATATTATATTAAGAAAAATCATAATTTATAGTAATTCCTTCATATTAAAGTTATACAAAATCAAATAACATAGTAATTATGATTTCCGTAACTAATATATAATATAAGCTCTTTAGAAGCCTTAAAATATATATAATAGAATAGATAGTTTGAGTTTCCTCCGAAACCTAAAAAGACTTCTCTTATATTACAATTAAATCTAAGCCTTTCGCTTCATATAGAGAATATGTAGTACCTAGCTATAACTTATATACTAACTTATCTTATACTTTTAGCTATAATTATAATCACTTTAAGGTTTCAAACTATAATAATATTATACTAATAGCATGTAATATAATATCTCTAATCTTAGATCATTTAATCTAATAATACTATTTTAAACTTTGCTAATTATTAGCTAATAACTATCTCTATAATAGATTTTGACATATATACTCTTTGAGAAATATAAAGTAGTATTTAACAAGTTACCTCTAAGATATCCTTAAAATATTTAGGATTATTTTTAAATACCTTATGTTTAGATGCTAGATTCCATTTTCTATTTCTTTATTTTTGCGTTTCTTAGGTATATTAATAGCTTTCTCTACTAATAATATTTAACGACTAAAGAAGTAATAAAGTTGTTTTTATGTAATACTAACTTATTTAAATTCTTATAAAATAGTAATAGTCTTTATAGTTATTAATAGCCTTGATAAGATTAATATTTATACTAGAATTATAGGGACTAAGTATAGTAATACCAGCTAGATTCTATTATTCTTCTTATTATTATTAGTAACAGTAGTATTAGTATTAGAAACATAAATAGATAAGCAGGTAAATTAACATATAAGTTATTACTGAAGATAGCTAGCTGTAAGATTAGAAGAAACATAATATAATATAAGTAGTTTGCTTAATATAGAGACTTGATTAAAACATTCTGAATAATAATAAGTATATAGAAGGAGAAATGTTAATGTAATTAATAGTAGTATTTTCCATTTCTAACTATTATTTGTGGATATATTAAGGTTTCTATATTGAAGAGTTATTTTAAAGTTCTAGCTATAGTTATAGTAGTATTGAGGCTCTGGCTATAGTTAAAATATATAGGCTATTATAACGATAGTATATAAAGTACTATTATTATAATATATATACCGTAATATGATATATAGACTACTATAGCTATAGCATATAATACATTATAACTGCAGTATTTAGGCTATAGTGTAGTATATATTATAATACCTATTATAATATATAAAGAAGTTTAACTATAGTATATATAGCCTAAGTCAACAGTATACTAAATACTTCTAATATCTAATACAAAATGAACCTTTATGTATTTTCTTTATTTACTTAAGAGCTATTAGGGATTGAACAGTAAATTCAATATATATATATAAAGCGATTTGTATATACTTTACGTATGTAGAAATATTATAAAGCTCTTCAATATTTATATTATAAGAATAGAGATAGATTGTCTCTAAATATTAGAGTAATTCTCACGATTACAAATAAAGATATTATTATAACTATTAAGTTGTAGTCGAAGAATAAAGAGAAAGAAAGACAGCTAATATATAGCAGTCAATTATCTTCTGCTATCTATATAGCTAGTATTTATGAAGACATATTACTAGTATTATTACTGAGTTAATACTAGAAATATATATTATAAGTATTACTATAGTAAATCTGATATTTGAAAGTTGCTATGAATATATCAAGCTATCATTTACTATAGAGACTATTATATAACTTATACTAGTAACATTATATATTCAATTATTTCTCTATTACTTTATTACGTATTTCTAATTTAAGACTAAGTCTAAACTAGTTACTATATTACTAAATCCTTTTCACGATATATATCTTTAGAGATACTTTTAAGCTATAGTATATTACTAGGTTTCTTTTCTATTATAGAGATTTCCTATCAACTATTATATAAAGCTACTTATTTGGTAGGGTCTAAATATATAAAAGACTGATATAACTAAGTCTCTTATGTAAGAATAAGATTTTATTAGTAAGATATTAATCTGGTTAATTATATTATGATTATAATAAGACTTGATGTGACTTATATAGTAAACTAAATATTATAATTTATCTAAAGCCTCTCAGATAATTGCTATTTAGAAGTCAAATAACTTTTATAGTATTTCAGTAAGATAACGAATTTCTGCTTTAAGTCTGACTATAAAACTAGTAATCTATTTTATTATTTTATTATTACTGTGAGTACGTATCTTGTAAACAGTAAAAGAAATAAGAAAAGCTCTTAAATATATATTGTATAGCTCTCTAGAAACTTAATGAAATAATAAATAGATAAGTAAAGTGTTGTTCTTATTTTAATAACTCAAGTAGAATCTTTGATATTGTTTCAGGTTATATAAGTAGCTATTCTAGCAATTATCTTATTAATATATTCTAAATAGGCATTATAATAGAAGAAAGATATATAAGTATTAGTTATACTATACTATAGAATATATAATAGCTATACGTATTACTATATATAGTAGTATACTCTCTATATTTTAGAAGTAATAGATATTAGGTACCTAGTACTAATTGTAACTCAATATGTAGTAATTAGTAAGTGGTTCTTCTATTATAAATCTAGAGCTTTATACAGTATTATATACTATACAACAAAATAAATAATAATAATAAATAATTAGAATACCATTTTATACCTATATAATAAGAATATACATAGTACATACTACTTTCTAGATAGACTAATATTAATTAATAATTCAGCATTCTATTACTACTATACTATCATTTAATCAAACTTATTATAATAAAAGAAGTAATCATAAACCCTATACTTAAAATCTATAAAAGATAAAAGGTTGTAAGATTTATTATTAAATATATCTAAGTAAAGAATAATTCTCTATACTATATATTAGCCATTCTATAGAAGTTACTATTAAGAAGATATACTTAAATACGAATTATTTCTCTAAATATACTATTTCAAAATAATTAAACTAAGATACTCTATATAGTATAAGTTAAAGAATTACTATATAATTTTGATAATTACTTACTAGAATATATTCAGTAAATATCATACCTTTTCAAAAGTATTATTAAACATCTTTATATTAGGCATTATAATATCTTTAATTTCTTAATTTCGAGAATGGTATAGAATTTCTTTTGATGAATCTATTCTTATTTGGTTCTATAGAGATTTTATTAATATAAAAACCCTATACTATAACCTTTATATTTCTATAATGTAATACAAATCACTTATTCCCATTAAAGTATTCATTCTCAGTTTATTTATAGCTATAATGACTTGAATTATTAATATCTTTATATTTATTAAAATCTAGTAGTACTTAGATTTAAAGCTATTTAGAAGAATGTAGGACATTAATTATACTAAACTTACAAATAAAAATACTATTAAAGCTTCTATTTATTTAGTAGTTTGAATTGTATTTTATAGATGTATGAGACTTTATACCTTAGAGCTATTTGAAATATTTAAAAGTAATTCTAAAAGATGACTTATAAATATTCAGTCCCTCGTTACTTGGTCTATTATATACTATTCTCAAGTTTCTATTTTATAGTATTAAACTTAGGTAAAAGCTGATAGCTTGTTCTCTACTACAACTATTAGTAGATATGTTACCTCCTAAAGTATAATTTCAGCCTTCTTACTACACTAGTAACCACTATAGCCAGCTGATTATTAATCTGAAACTAAACTTGTTAAAGTTATAGTTAGTAAATTTACTCTATATTAACTTTCTCAATAATGAATGACTGATAATTCTTTTTATAATAACTTTATACTTTTATTCCCTCCTATATCTATATCTTTACACATTTATAGC
The DNA here is from genome assembly GCA_004366825.1 of Colletotrichum spinosum. Classification (NCBI taxonomy): domain Eukaryota; kingdom Fungi; phylum Ascomycota; class Sordariomycetes; order Glomerellales; family Glomerellaceae; genus Colletotrichum; species Colletotrichum spinosum. The sequence continues at coordinate 9,677 of QAPG01001059.1, forward strand.
AATTAATATATAATTTAAATCTCGTAACTTATTAATTACTACTAACTATAAGTATTCTATCTAAATTCTTATTACTACATCTAAGATCTATAATCTTAATATTGGTATTATACATTAAGCTTTAGCTACCCTTAAGATAAGACTATATATTAGTAATATAACGTTCTCTATTATCAATATAAACTGATCTATAATCATTTTATGAATAGAATCAAGATTAGCGGGAGGGGCTGATAGCTTGCTTTCTACTATAACTATTAATAGATATATTACTCTTTAAAGTATAACTTTAGCCTTCTTATCCTTCTATTAACTATTATTACTTACTTATAGTTAATCTAAAGCAGAACCCCTTATAGGTATAATAAGTATATCTATCCTATATTAACCTTCTTGATAATAAATAACTAATAACTCCTTTTGCACTAATTTTATATCTTCCCGTCTTTATACTTTTATATCTTGATAACTATATATAATTTAAATATCTTAGGATATTTAATCATTACTAACTATAAGGATTCTATTTACATAGTTATTATAACCTTAATATCTATAACCTTAATATCTTTTAGATTAAAGCCTACGTATCTTTAGGATGAGATTTTATACTATTAATAGGAAGGTTTTTTACTATTAATATAAACCAACTTACGATTTTCATTTAAGTATAACAGGACTCAGCTTACTTTTCTTAATAGATAATCTTAATAAATTAAATATAATTAATATATAAATAATACTTATATATATAAATACTTCTGATATAACTAAATAGCTTTTAAAATTTCTATAATTATATTATTATAATACTTTAAAATAAGAAAAGCTAATAGCTTGCTCTCTACTATAACTATTAGTAGATATATTACCACCTAAAGTATAACTCCAGCCTTCGTACTTCCCTACTAATTATTATAACTAGGCTCTAGTTAATCTAAAGCTAAACCCCTTATAGCTATAGCTACCATATCTACTATATATTAACCTTTCTATAAATAATAAATAACTAATAATTATTTTCATAATACCCTTATATCTTTATATCCTTATACCTTTATACCCTTATACCTTTATGACTATATAGAATTTAAATTTCTCAGAATATTCAATTACTACTAACTATAAGTATTATATTTAAATATTTATTATAATTTCAATATTTATAACTTTGATATCCTTTAGACTAAGTCCTACTTAATGTTAAGATAAGATTTTACGCTAATAATATGAAAGTTCTCTACTACTAATATAAGCTAATTCATAATCTCTATATAAGTATAATAAGTATGTATAACTCAATTTCTTTATTTAGCTTTAATTAATCCTACTTACTTAAAAACTTAATTTACTCTTATTAATAAATAAGTCTAATGTGTTAAAAGATAACTAATATATAAATAATACTTATATAGATATATATACTTCTAATATAACTGAATAGGTTTTAAACCTCTTATGATTATATTATTATAATATTTTAAAATATCTAGTAACTAGTATTATAGTAGTATATCAATACTAAAATACTATCTAATTAATATTTAGTCTGTAAAATATTTTGTTTAGTATAATAATTTATAGAATAACTAAATAATTAGTTTTTCAATATTTATACACTACTTATCAATTATAATCTTTAGAATAACTTTATTAAAGTTTGATCTAATAAACTAATAGTTCTAATTAAAACAGCTATAAGTAAATATGACTATATGTATCTTATATTTCTCTTTTTATAAATAATTATATAAATTTGAAAAAGATTTTAAATTTATTATAAAAGTGTAGTATTAGTTTATAATTGGTAAATATTATAATTAATCGATTATATAAATAGCATATATCCAGTTATTTCTATTTATAATATATATATTGAAGTTATAATATATATATA
>QAPG01001060.1:0-11658 GCA_004366825.1 Colletotrichum spinosum
TCTTAATAATAGAAAGGATAGAAGAATAAATATATAGAATATATCTACTAGAATAATACTACTAGATATATGGTATTTTTCTTATTTCTTTACTTAAACTATAAATAGAATAGTAAAAAGATATTAATAATTAGATTATTCTTTTTAAACTAAAGAATAATCCTATAGAATAAGAAATAGAAGAAATTATAGAAAAGTAAGGCGATATAAATAATAAATACTTTTTTATAAAATAAATTCAATAGTTTATTAAATATAATATATAGGAAATTATAGTTAATTTAATTAATATATAAGAGGTTATTTAGAAATTTGAAAAATAACTAATCTGATATTATAAGAAGTAGGATAATTAGTATAATATTAATATTAAATACTTAGTAATAATATTCTAAGAAGGAAGAAAGAAATAATTCTATTAACTATTTAAATAATTTAAAATATTATTTTAAAAGATATAATTTTAAGCTAAATAATTATAATTTAAATATTATTCTAAAAAGCATATTTCTAAACTAGAAAAACTAATATATTTTAATAATAATTCAATTAGTATATATAAAATAAAATAGTTTTTATACTTAAAGCTTAAGTATATTCTTATAAATATATCTCTAATTTTTTTTATAAAAATAGTAGGAATAATAAGTATTATAAGAATAATAAGTATTATATATATAATAAGTATTAAAAGTATAATAAGTTTTGTAATAGTAGGAGTTTTTATTCATATTTATAATTTTTTTAAAAATAGTAGTTTTAAAAATAATAGACTTTTTAATAGTAGATTAATAGTTAATAGATATAGAAGCTATAGGAGGAGATATAATAATATTTAAATAAATTTTATACTTCTTAATAAGGGGTCTTTCTACTAAAGTATTATTACCTACAAACTTTCTTTTAATACTAAGCATAATATTATTATTAGGAGTAAAATAAGACTAAAAGTTTATTAAATAGATTTTAATAGAAAGAATATAATTATTAGTAGTAGGTATAGCTATATTAATATTACTATTAGAATAATAAGGGAGCTATAAAAAGATCTTTATAACTCTAGATCTTCTATTCTTACTATTATTATTATTCTAATTATTATTATTATTATTATTTTTATTCTTAATAGATAATAGTAAACTAAAGATATATATATCATAAAGTATAGTAATATTAAACTTATAAAGAATAAGGTAATTACTAATAATAGTAATAAGATATTTAGATATATTATACTTGGAATAATTAATAAAGTAATAGTAAAACTTATTATTAAAATAGAATAGTTTTATAATAATAAGAGTTTTAGTATTCTTAGGTATTAANTTGGAATAATTAATAAAGTAATAGTAAAACTTATTATTAAAATAGAATAGTTTTATAATAATAAGAGTTTTAGTATTCTTAGGTATTAAGGTATAATAAGGATTATTAAAGAAGTAAATAAACTACTATTCTAAAGTAATAATAAGACTATTATTATGAAAATAAGTAGGCTATATAGTAAATAGTTAGTAAAGTATTTTATCTATAGATTTTAGAATATTAAGTTATTCTATTAATTAATAGTAGTAATAAGGTGAGTATTTAGTAAATTTATAATAATAAGATATATAATATTTAAATACTTATAAATAACTAATATCTTTTAGAAGAAAAGATATTCTAAACTAAACTTTTTCTTCTATATATTAATAAAGAGGTTATAAATAATATTACTTATATACTATTATTTTGTTAAGACTTTAGTAAGAGTATATAGTAGCTTATTTTTATATTTAGAAGTTAAAGTATTTTACTTAAGTATTTAGTAATAGANTAATAAAGAGGTTATAAATAATATTACTTATATACTATTATTTTACTAAGATTTTAATAAAAATATATAGTAGTTTATTTTTATATTTAGAAGTTAAGGTATTTTATCTAAGTATTTAGTAATAGATAATAGTTTAGTTCTAGGTTAATTAAGCAGTATTCTATAATTTAAATAGAATTTAAATAGTAAAAGTTAATAAATATAATAAATATATAGTAAAGAAATAACTTATATTATAATATTTCAATTTATTCGTTTTATAAAATAGATATTTCAGTATATAATTACTAGTAATATAGAGTAGCTATTTTATATTAAGATAAAATAAGGATAAATAGTTAAGATAAGGTGAATAGTTACTAAGTTTCAAATATAGAAAACTTTTATTAGTAGCTTCTTTACTATTATAGATAAATACTTAAAAAATAATAGTAATAACTATAATATGAGATATTATTAGGAAATATATAATATAAGGATAATAAAGAAGAAACAAAAAAGAAAAGAAACAAAAATGATAAATTAGAAATAATTAGTAAAATAATATAAAGGAGTATTGAAAAGATAAAAATAGTATAAATAAAGAATTAAAAGATAATAAGATATATAAAGAAAAAATAGATAATACGTATTAAATATATAGCGAAATAATATAAAAGATTATAATAAAACTTAAAGAATTATTCCTATTAGAATAATATTATGAAATTTAAAAGTATTAATATATCGNGAATTATTCCTATTAGAATAATATTATAAAGATTAAAAGTATTAATATATTACTAAGATAGTAATAAATATATTTATAGATAATAGAAAGAATAACTAAGAAACTAATAATAATAATAATAATAAGAATTAGTTCTATTATTTAAATTATAAAAATCACTTTAATAAATAATAGTACTAATATAAGATAATTACTAGTATTAAGTATATATTTCATATAAAATAGTTAGTAATAATATATAGGTTTATAATAAATATTAAAGAATATATAATTATAGCTTTAGAGATTAAGTCTTTTAGAAAGAGAGATAGTTAAAAAGATATATTAATAAGACTATGTAATATATCTAGTAATTAGCTAGCTATAGCTATCAAAATATTAGAAAGAGTTTTTAGCTAAAAGATTATAATTTAAATTTTGTAAATAATAGTTTATATAGTAATATAAACCCTACTTATATATTTAAATTTTTCTTAGTTAAAGCTTTTAGCTATACTTTTATACTTATATATTAAGAATTTAGTTTTATATATTATATAAATAATACTAAGTAGAATATAGTTTCTTATTAGTTAAATATATAATTTACTTAAATAAAGCTTTTAAGATATAATATTATATAATAGATAACTAACTAATTAATATAAAGAGTAAAAGAAATATTAAAATCTTTTAGGATATCCTTATTAGTAGAAACCTTATAAATAAACTATTTTAATAATAGTTATAATATACTTTAAGCTCTTTCTACTAAATGATTAATAAGTCTATATATAAATTAATAAGATAAAATTTTATAATAAGTAGTAATTTCTAAATAGTTATTATGGAAAGTACTTCTGATTTATATTAAAATACTTGAATAACCTTCAGAATAATATCTATTAAAATACTAGTTTTTAAGATTAATAATACTACTTTATTTCTATTACTAGCTAATTATTAGAAAATGCTTTTTTTCTTACTTTTAAAATTTTTGAATAAGTAGAAGGAATACTAAACTTAAGTTTAATAAATAAATATTAAACTTAAGATTAATTATTACTTCCTGAATAATAATGAAAAATACTAATATTTGATTTATCCTTCTCTAAACTCTAGTTTCTAATAGATTGTTAAAACTTTTTATATAGTTAGAGAATTAGAGAATTTGTGAAATTTAGATACTTTTATAACTTATATTAATAAGATTTATTTAAATTTAAATAGCTAGCTGTATATTATTACTTAACTATAGAACGTCTAATAGAAAGAAAACAAATATTTATTTACTTTTATATTTCAAGTTAAGATAATTCTAATTGATTTTAAAAAGTATATATAACTAGATATACTTTAAATCTCTTCATAAGAAGTTCGATTACTCTTTAATTCTAAAAACCTAATTATTATAATTAACCTTTCTGTGAAGTATAAATTCTCATTATCAAAAGTTTAAAATATAATATAGACATTTGAATATATAAAGGGAATACTTGCTTAGTATTAGTTATTCTACTGCAAACTCATAATTTATAATATAAAAAGTAATATTATAATAATTAGAATAATTGTAAAAAGAAAGAACTATCAAAGCTTTAAAAAGTCTTCTTTTACTTTTGAGAAATATACTAAAGATTACTAAGATATTTACTATAAAGGTTTATAGCTAAAAGCTTAGTGAGGGAAAGTGTAATAGTAACAAATAGGTCTCTATAAGTTATAAGACTTCAACTTAATAGGCTAATTAGTAGTAGTAGTAAGAAAGCTTTTATTCTATAGTAAGTAGCTTTAGGCTATTATATTATATAATATATAATTTAATTCTCGTTATTCTAGCCTTTTATATAGGTTATAAAGTATATCCTTATAACTATCCCCTCTTTTATAGGCCTTAAGCTCTAAAGCTTATAATTACTATATAGCTACTTTTTAAATAGCTTTACTAACTGATTACTAACTATTTAGTAGTTTAATTGATTGAATAATAGTTCAATAATAGAATAATAATTAAAATAGAAAGTTCTTCTTTTATATATATTAATAGATGAGGTTCTTCTTATATATATATTAATAAATGACATTCTTCTTATACATATCTATTAATAGATAAGGTTCTTCTTATACATATATTCGTATATATAACTCTTATTGTTATGTTAAATTATTCAAACTTCTCAGAGGTATTATTAACCGATAAGGTCTTCTGTTTATTAGTAAGGTTCAAATATGTTAATCAGAAATCTTTAAGTTAAACTGAAATGCCTAACTCTTTTTTATACCTATATAAAGCTTTCTATAGAGTATTTCAAACATAATTGAATATTTAGGTTTCTTATAGCTAATCAGACTACTAAAGTATTAATGTATATTTACTTACTAGTTACCTACTTTTTAGAATAGTAATACTATATACTACTATCTTATTAATTATATTCTCTATATAATCTCTAAAGCTTTTGAGTATTAAGTTCTGAGTAGTAAAATAGTTGTAGTAAACCTTTATAGGCTAATTTAACGTCTAGCAAAATATATAGAACTTATGATAATAATATGTAATTATAATATAATCTAATTTATTATATATTATATATAAAAAGTAGTTTTTAAGGCGCAATATCTTTATCAGAAAGTTTTCTAAAGTGTAAGCTTTTTATAATACTGAAATACTATTCTTCTAGTAATAGTACTCTTAATACTATGAAAGTTCTCCTTATAAAACTATAATATCTCTTAGAGGTATTTAATTATTAGAACTATAAGTTTAAATATTTAATTGTTTAATTTCTAGTACTATAAATACAATTATAATCTAATCTTAAAATAAACGAAGAAAGTAAATATATAAGGTTTTGAAGTTTCTATAGGAATACTTAGGGCTTTAGAAATTGCCAACTATTTAATATAGAATTTTGCTACATATTGATGTTTATATTGAAGTATAAAAAGTATATTATAGAAAAATAATTCTTATAAGATAGATTTAGTTGATAATTAGTAAATAGATATTATAACGTTAGCATATATAAGGTTTAATCATAGCATATAATAGTATTTATATTACTACATCTATAGGTTATATAATAGTATCATTATAATTTCCTAATACCATATATTATAACTAGTTGAAACCTGAGGTTTCTATTATTATATAAGTAGTATACATGTGTAAATTATAGGTTTATGTCTATAGTATCTATCTTCTTAATAGTAGTAAGAGATATATAATTTATATACTAATTTACGCTTTAGATCTTGGAATATTACTTTAATAATTAAAATGCGTTTTATACTTTAAATCAATAAATATAATACCTTTTATTTAATATGTCTTTCTAGACTTTATTTTTATTTTTTTATCATTCTAAAATTCGGTCTAAGAAAGATTATTTATTTATTTACTTTCATTATTCTAGCTTTAGCAGCTGATACTTATTTTAGTAATATTTAGAGGTAGATTTATTTCTTTTCAATCTCTTATAGATTAGAATAAAAAAGTATTCTTATACTATCTTCAATAGATTCAAGTTAGAAGATATAATATAATATTATTATCTTAATGTATTAGATAATACTAAAAGCTTTAAGATTTATAAATAGAGGTTTTTTAAATATTAAATAATTATAATAAACTTATTTATAGATCTAATATTTATATATAGTAAAGAATAATAATTATATTCTAATTATGAATTAGTAGAAAAGAAATAAACTTTAAAAATAATATAAAGAATTGGAGATTTATCTACTTATTTTATAAAATAGAATTAAATTTTCAAGTTTAACTTAGAATAAGTACTTTTCTATCTATAATAATATAATAAAGCAAAAAAGAAGAATCTTATCTTATGATAATAAAAACCTTTAAAAAAGGCTTATAAAACTAATACTTATAATAAAACTAACCTATTGACTCTTATTCAAATAGTAAAAGAATTTAAAGAAAGAATAAGTCAATAAAGAAATAAGTTATTCATAAATAAGACAAGTATATGTATAAAGAAAAACAATAAGATACATAATTATTATATGATAGATTATAGTAAAAATAACTCAGAAATTCAAATACAACAAAAAAGGCTTAATTTTAAAAAAGACTAATATAAAGAATAGATAAGTAGATTTGTAGACCTAACTCTATATAGATGTATAGTTTAACTACTTTAAGAAATTTGAAAAGAAAGACTAAAAAGATAAACCCTAATTGAAGAAGCTACTTTTATATATATTATGAAGAAAACATTTACTTCATAGTAATGTATTGATACTTAAAAAATACTTAAAAGTATAATACAAATAATACAAATGACTACTAAATAGTTGATTAATATTAAGAGGAAAGCTCTTAAACCTCTTTAGCTAACTTTAGTACAACCCTTATTTAACAAATTAGTTTTTAAGAAAGTTCAACTTTATACAATAGCTTCTCCTAATAAGTCTAGAGATATTTTTTTATCTAACTTTAAAAAGGATTATAATACTTAGGTAACTCCTATATAAACTTCTAAAAGTTTACTTGACTATTTAATAACTATAAGGAAATTTATAATACTCTTAAAACTAACTACTACCTAATTAATGATAATGAAAATAGTTCTTCAATCTAAAGATACCCCTAAGTTTATAAGAGATAATATTTTTAGCTTTCTAAATAACTATGAAGTTATATTCAAAGTTTCTACTATATTAGAATATAAGATAATTATTAAAATCTCTTTTTATTATAGTATATAGTATAAGTACACTATTTAAACAATAAAGACTAATAAGTATATTCAAAAACATACTAGAAATACTTTTATAGAAATCTATAATATTACTAATTTTATAACTAGTTGTGACTTCAATAAGTGCTTTATATTATAAGTTGTAATATTAATTTAACTTTGATTAGCTTAAAAGGAATAACCTATTGTTCAACTATTATAAATAATCTTTAAGACAAAATAAAAGTTTTTAAAGACATTATTTTATTTAATACTAGTTCTATTTAGATTTCCTCATACTAACTCTTATTCTAAGGTTTTCAAAAGATTACTAGAGACTTTGACTAGACGACTTTTTAATTACTTAAAATATCCCATACTTCTTTTCAATATTCACTAGCCTAATAAACTAGAGATTAAATGCTTCTAAAATAATTAGTTAGCTAGTTTAACCTTATTATATCAATACTTATATCTATTAGTTTAACTTCTTAATTAAAAACTATAAAGCCTACAAAGAAAACTTAAATTATTATACATACGATTAGTAAGGATAGTAAGTAGCTCTTATTTTAATTTAAAGATTAAAGTCTTAACTAATTAATACTTATTAAAATAGATATCAGCTTTTATAAATTCATAAGTAATATTAGAAAGACCTAGAGACTAATAGTTAAATTATATGTCATAGATATAAATAATAGTACTAGTTGTGATGTTTATACTATGGATTTATAGGTTTAAAATAGTACTAATTGTAGAGAATAGTAATTTTGAACAAATGGTAGTAGGTTTTGGATTTGAATTAGCTTCTAGAACTATAGTAGGTTTCAAAACTAATTTATATAGAACTAACTTATAGTATATAATTAGTATAGTTTAAATAGTCAGTAGAGGTTTATTTATTTTTAACTCATTTAGTATACTACTAAAGAAACTTACGATGTTTATTATAATAACTATTATTATTAAACTAGTAAAATCTATTTAAATTTAGAAAAGGTAGAAAGTAGTATTATATAAAATAGTTAAATTAGTAACTGATTAGATTATAGAATTACTCTAACATTTATTACTAGGAAATCTTATATTTATCTAATTAAAGTATTAGTAGTATTTTATAACTAGATATAGTATTTCAATTATTAGTTATTACTTTAGAAGTATAAGTAATTTTAAGCTTAATAGTAGTTTGCTAGAATAAAGTTTAGCTATGAATTATAAACTATTTAACTTTAATTAGTAGTACTACTTTGAATAAAGATTCTAAGAAAGAAGTAGTTTATATTAGAAATAAAGTTAGGTTAGATAGAAGATATGTATTCTATTTTAATTAATATTATTATTTATTAGCTATTTAGAAAAGAGGTTAAAGAGACTTTAGAAGGAATTCTAAGGAAACAAAAAGTAGAAACAATTGAAGTTATAAATAAGTTGAAATAAGCTAATAATTAATATTTACTTTATAATTTACATCACCTAAAGATTAATATATTTCAAGATCTATTTATAACTTATTATAAATATATATCTATATAAGTATATAAAGATATAAAAGTAAAGAACTTATATTTAATAATAAGAAAGCTTTACTAGATAATAAAGATTTTATTTATTTACTAAACGTTAAAAGGACTAACTAGATAGAAGCTTTTGGTTTTATAGTTTTTAAAAGTAAAGAAGATTAGAATCCAATATACTATTTCTATTATAAAAGGATTAATAAATAAGATTTAGTCTTAGAAGAATTACTTTATTATAATTAATTCATATATATTTAAGTTAGTTATAAATATATAAAGATTATTATAGATAGATATCTTTAGGATAAGAAGACTAAAGATATTTTCCTTTCTATAAATAAAGCTTTTATAAAATATTATGATAAGATTAGAGAGTAAAGCTAAATAGTCTAAAGGTAAATAGAGTATTAGAACTATAAATATACTTAGCTATAAGTCGTAATATTACTCTTACTTTTAAGAATGTTGAATAATATTAAAACTATATTTTTATAGGTTTAATCTAGTTAAATAATATATAATTATAATATTCATATTAAAATAGTAACTTTATTAATAGGAGTAGTACTTATAGTAGACTATATAATAATAGCTTTAGTAATAGTTTATAACTTTACTATGATATACTTCTAAACTAATATTTAATTTAGAAACCTAATTAATATCAAAGACTAAGGAATTATTAATATAAACTTACTAATTGAAAATATTCTTTTAAGAAGATATATAGGAAACTAATTTATAATTGTATATAACTCCAATAAGATTGAATCTCTATTATATTATAAATATGAGTTATATAATAGATCTTATTAGAGTAATAATAGAGAGTATCTAGCTAAGTAATTACTATACATCAAATATTAGATTATTTATTATACCTTAAAGCTTTGTTATAAGATCTCTAGTTCTAAGTATTTTATTTATTGCCAAAGTAAAAGTAATATTTAATTATATTTCAAACTAGATAGTTAGAAAACTTTACTTTAGGAATAATAAGTTGAAGATATTATTATTATTCTATTTTCTTTTTTTAATAGTAAAGCTCTATAATCCTATTATATATATAAAAAGTTTCAATTAAATTTAAAGGTTATATGATTTACTTTTTCTTTTAAGAGAAGGGAACCAATAGTTTCTACTAATAACTTAATACTAATAGATAGCTATTTTTCTATAAAAAGAAATAGTTAAAATAAGGAAAAAGAAAAGATATTAAATGTACTATTTCTTAGCTTTAAGTTAGGTTTTATAGACTTTATGTTATAACTATAAAATTGAATATGAGAAGAGATTTGAATATAGTTAAATAATACTAAAAGGTCATTATAATGAATAATAATTTAAAAAGAGAGTTTTGAGAGATTCTAGACGTTTTAATTTACTACATAATTAAGTTAAAATCTAGAAGATTTATTACATTATTATACTTCTTAGAAAATATGATTTAAACTATTTCTTTTAAAATAAGAAATATCTTTTTTGTTTTTATAGATTTGAACTTCTAGTTTAATAAGTTTTAAGAAAAAAAGAAGCGTTTAAAGAATTCCTATTATAAACACTATCAAGTAGTAGTAATACTGAATATCATACTAGTAAATTAAAAAACTTCCGAGTATATTATAATCATAGATATATAAAGAAGATGAGTTAAAAATATCAATATACTTTATAAATTATCAAATCAAAAGATTAAACCAATTCATAGTACTTTGTTAAATAAAATACTTCTTGAAAATAATTCTAAGTAAAACCTAGATATATAAATAAAGATAGAAAATATTATTAAGAATAATCCTAGAAGACGATTTATAGATATAATTATACTAAAGCTTTCTAAGATTTATAGGGACAAATATCTTATTCTATAGCAACTGAATAAGATTATAAACTTAGTAAGCTATAAATAGAAACTTAGAAAAACTTCTAATAGACGTTTTATAGGTTTGAAAATACAAATTAATCTATAACTTTAATAGTTATAAAGACTTATTTAAATTAGCTATACCACTATAGATAATTAAAATAATCCTACATAGAATATAATAAATAAAATTGATTCTAGTCCTCAACAGGTTAATCAAAAGTATTATTAAAATACTAAGGATTCATATTTAAAAATAAGATTCTTAAGTATAGCTATATTATATACTAAAATAGTGTTTTTCCTGATAAGAAGATAGTAAAGTAAACCTATCAATTCAACTATTCAAACAATAATATTATAATGTAAAATATAAAGCTACTACTAAGAACTAATAAACTCTCAGAAAGCTTTAATATATATAAACGTTTATTTCTTTTTTACATTTTCTTAATATATTACTAGACCCCTCTTGACTGAAAGAATCAAGATTCAATTACTTTTATAATTCTATCAAACTTATTCAATTATTGAACTTTACGTATTAAAATATTATTCTATTATTTGATTTATATAAATTATAAAGAAGTTCCTCTATAATTGCATTCTTAATTACTATAAAGTATTCATATTAAATATTATAATTTAAAAGCTAGTAACTATATATAATAGTAAAAATAACTTATAATTTTTAGATATTTCTAGATATATTCTAAAATTAATTTAAAATCTTAATAGAATTTTTATAAATATCAAACTAGTGAGTTATATAATTATGATAGTTAAATTCTAATAAGTATAAGTGTCGGGTTAAATATAGCACCGAAGTAGCTAAAGCTATAGTAGTAGGTAACTAAGTAGTCGACTTACCTATTTAGGCTAATAGGATTAGAGGGATTATGATATAGATTTAGCCCTATAGTATATAGTATATATATATATATATATATATATATTATAACCTAAGTATAAATATTACAAATAGAGATAACTAGTTATATACTATTTATATAATTAATTAATTATAATATTTACTA
>QAPG01001061.1:0-11689 GCA_004366825.1 Colletotrichum spinosum
TTAATTATAATAGTTATAGCTAGATATCTCTATATTTATCTTATAATTCTCTTTTTATAAATAACTATATAGATTTTAAGGAGATTTTAATTCTATTATAAAAATATAAATATAGAAGAATAATAAATTATAGAATACCTAGTTCTTAACACTTTATTCTATCCTATCTTTAAAACGTTTAAAAAGATTCTCAAACCTATAACCTTAATAATTACTTTTAGCTATATATATTAAACCCTAGTTTTAATAAGGCTCTCTTTATATAAATTATTACTATAGAATCTTCTACTACTATAGGATTAAATATTAAAACCAGAAGTATAGTTATTTATAATAATAAGTAATTTCATTACTATTTTAACTAGTTATAAGCTAGTATTAGTATAAATACTATTATTAGGTATAANAACCAGAAGTATAGTTATTTATAATAATAAGTAATTTCATTACTATTTTAACTAGTTATAAGCTAGTATTAGTATAAATACTATTATTAGGTATAATTTATAGTTAAATCTATATATAGAGTGAAGAGCTTAGATACCATTCTAAATACAAAGCAAAAATAACTAAATATTAAATTAAAAAGAGACGCTATATAGTTAGAATTATACTTATTAACTTTAATATTAATAAAAAAGATATATAAAATATTCTTGAAAGTAGATACTTCATAAGATAATAGTAATATATATAATTAAATAGATAGTAACTATTAAGATTTAATAGAGACTTATAAGTTATAGATTTACTCTAATATATATTTCAATTAAACCTATTTATCACCCTATTAATAGATAATAATATTTAGTTTAACTATCTTATTAAATAGAAAATAAGTATTCTAAGTAGGAATCTTATATAGTAATATATAAATAGACTATCTATAAGTAAAAAAAGCCTTTTATAAATAAGGGGCAGTTAATAAAAGTCTCTTATAAGAAAGATATTTATACTATTAAAAAATAGATTAACTTTGAAGAATAATTAGTAAAAATAACTATTAATAAGAAGAATATATTTAAACTAATTATAGACTTCTTATTAATAATAAAATACTTCTTATAATATTACTTAAGCTAGAAATTAGATAAATTAGTAGTAGTTAATAACTAGAAGCTTAAAGTTTAAATTAGTAGTTAAAAGATGTTATAAAAAGTTAAACTTTAAATACTATTTATAGTAATACTAATAGATATAATAATTATAATAAGATCTAGTCTATTATCTCTTTAAATAAGATCTAAAAGAATAATATAAAGTAGTTAAATAATATAAGACTTATTCATATTATTTTAACTATTAATATATATAATAACTTAAGTTAGATTACTATTTTAAATAAAGAAATAGAAATATAAAAAGATAATATTATAAATCTAATATTCTCTAATATTAAAAGTATTAATAACTTTATCTATAAGTAACTAAATATGATTATTAACTATTTCTTTAAATTAGTAATAAGCCTTTTTAATAAGTAAGAGATTAGATATCACCTTATTAATATATTAATTAATATAAAACTACTAAGAGTATTCTAAATTAATAAGGTAGTTACTAATAATATTTAATTCTTTAAAGTTAAAAAAGTAAAAAGGAACCTTACGAGCTAGCTCTTCCTAATCCTCTCTTATAATAATATTATTAATAATAATATTTGGTTGTATTGAAGGTTTCTGATCTATTTAAAGTTATATACTTCTTAGGGTCCTTTTAAAAGTAGTTATATCTTATAGTTAGCTCTTACTTTATATACTTTATAGATAATACTAGTTCTAAAGAACTATTTAAATAGAAGAAACCTTAGGTAGTAATAATACAATTAGTTAATATAATTACTAATAAATAGAAAAAGTATAGGTTTATCTATTATAGTTACTTTTTTAAAGGATCATAATTATATAATACTAATACTAGCTAGCTAGTAGCACTTATTACTAGCTATTAATAGTTACAAGCTACTAGTAGTTAATAATAGGAGCTAATAGCTAGTAGTAGTTACTATATAGTTTATATAATCGGAAGGTATATAGCTACTAGTCACACTTGCTTACTATAGGATTCGAACCTATTGCTCTTGTTGTGATAGTAAGAGCTAGCTAGATGTTAAACTACTACGTTAAGCGGGTATTATTAATAATAATATTATTAAACCTATTAAAAAACTTAAGAGATTTAAAATTAATAAGTATATTATAAAAGTTATTATTATAATTATAAACTTATTCATCGATATAATAAGCCTTTTTAAAACTATTTCTTCTTTTATTTTTAATAATTAGAAAGTTATTATAATCTCAGAATAAATAATATAATATTATTTTAATATAGTAATAATTCTTATACTAATCTTCTTAATTATTTTATACTAAAGAAAGTAGTTACAAATATATAGTTAGATATAAGGAAAAAGATATATATTACTAATATATAAACTATTAATATTAAATAGAAAGTATAAATATATTATATTAGTAAATACTATATTATTAAGATATAATATGTACTTCTAGAGAAGTATTCTTATCTATTAGACTTCACTTTTAATAATATAAGATATAAAAGTGATTTAATTTGAATAATAGTAATTAACCAAAATAGTAATATAACTATTTTTAAATAAAAGAAAGTTAAAAAAGATATAATTAATCTCTTACACTAACTGATTCTATTTAAAAAGACGTTTATTTATTAACTTAATAATAAAAGAAACAACAAATTAGTAAGATTAAACCCGTAGTAAAACAACTTCAGCTAACTCCTTATATAAGTATATCTTAATCTTAATTTTACTAATATACTTAGCAATATAATAAATCATTCTAATAATACTAATATAAAAAGAAAGATCTATATTAATAAACTATATAAAAATAATAATAATACTATACTAATAGAAGTTAGTCTTATTATACTAGACTTTAAAAATCTAATACTTTAAGTTAAAGTTATTAATAATAATAGGGATATTATAGTAAGCATAAGGGAAATAGAATTAACATAACTCTACTTTAATACCTATCTTCTTATATATATAATAGCTATTATATATATAATAATAGATATAGCTAATAATATTAAATAAAACCCTAAATATATTATCAAGCTGACAAATTATAAGAAAGTTGGTTTTTTACTACATATTATAAATATAGTTTAACTTAAAATAAGTAGTATTAATATAGCCTCCCTAAAAAGCAGTAAATAGCTTATTAATATATTTACTACTTATATTAAACTTAATAATACTATCAAACTAATAGATACTATAGTTATATATACTACTACGACTTTATCACTTATAATAAGTTTAGTATTTAATAATATTAAATATCTTCTTTAAAACTTTCTTATAAGAAAAGTATATTACTAATAAAAGTAGTAAGTAGTAATATAAAAGTTCTTATAGATACTTATTCTTAACATCTATATATAGTAAGTCTCTATAGTATTCTCCTACTCCTCAAAATTAGATATATACTTATAGAAAAAACATTGATAGCAGTCAGCTATATTAAAAGTAATAAAAACGCTTAAATACTTAAAAGTATAGATAATAGCCTCAAGCTAGTATTGTTTAGATCTTTAGTATAAATAGGTGTTTCTAATAATATCTATATTATAAATAATAGTATTAAAAAGACATATAGCTTTAAAAGTATTAAACTTAAACGTAGCTTTTAGATTATTAATAGTAATATTATTCTAACCTATTTATTTAAAATAAAACTTATTCTATTTATTAATTTTAACTTATATTAAGATATTAAAAACGACAAATTAAACTAGGGATATCTAGTAAAATAACTATAAGAAAACTATTTAAATATATACTAAATATAGTAAGAGAAGTCGATAGACTACTAACATAATTAAATAAACTTACCTCTACTATAAGATTATAATATTAGGAAGGCGAGTAATAAGAAGGGTTTAGAATAGTTAAAATTAAAAAGAAGTATTCTCTAGTAGGGAAATATATCAATATAATAATAACTAGTAAGAAATTACTTATTATTAAGCTATTACTACTATTATAATTTAATAGAAAAGTCTTAAAAGATATTATATCTTACTATAAGGTTAGATATAGCGGTAATATTAATATTATTAGACTATTCCTCCTTAAGATCTAGCTAAAACCTATTAATATTATTAATAATTCCAATTAGTACTTAGTAAATAATAAAACTATTATCTAGCAGTTAGTCAATATTATTTCACTTTATTAAATATATCTATATAGCTTAAATAATTATCCTTTAGAAAATATAACTACTAGCTAATATAACTCTTCTACATATAAGGTTTTCTTATAAGTTAATAACTAAAATAGGAATTCTAATCTATATTAAGAAGTCGTAATAAGACTACTTTAATATCACAAGAGAAAAGAAGTAACTAATTATAAACCTTACTAATATCTTTAAAAAAACTTATAATATAATTTTTATAATTATACTATATATTACAAACTAAGTAGAAATCAATAGCTATATAAATCCTAATAATAAGTATTTCTTTAATATATATAAGCTTAAAGAGAAAGTTAGGAATATTACTAAAGTCAAATTTATTTTCATCAGAATAATAGTAAACTAAATGATGCTATCTATATATATTATTTCAATTTTAGTAAATCTAATAAATACTTTTATTACTTAACTACATATTAAACTACTTCTCCCCATGTTAAAAACAAGTATTTATAATATTCCTATTAAAAGTATTATAAAACGACTAGATAAGCTTAATATCTATATTATAAAAAACCTATATATTAAAAGTTACCTATAAAGAAAAGGCTAGTTATATAGAGCTTATAGTAAAGAAGATATATAAGTAAGCTAGGAATAAGGGATCCCTAAGTAATAGGTTTAAAATGAATAAACTTAAGTAAAGATTCAAGAAATATAAATAAAATAGGAGATATAAATAAAAATAGAAAAATAGAATTAAAAAGACTATCTAGTTCTAATTACTCTCTATTTTAATTCTCACAATATATATAAGTAAGGTATATTATATAAGTAGTAAACTCATAGTATTTATTATTATTATAAGATTATATTAATAATATATAAGTCTTATAATATATATAACTTTAACTTATACTTTTCCCACTAGTACCTAACTATAATTTCTATAATAGACTTCAATATATATACTTTTTTAAATAGTATCTAATAGATTACTTCTGCGATATATTTAAAGTATTTAGAATTATCTTTAAATATTTTACTCTTAAACACCAGATCCTTTTTTATTACTTTAATTTTATTTTTTTAAGTCTACTAATAGCTTTAGTTTCTAATAATATATTAAAGCTAAATATAGTTATAATTATCTTAAAAAGGCTAGAGAGAATAGTAAAGTCATCTTTATATAAAATTAACCCTTTTAGATTTTTATAAAAATAAGTATAATTCTTATAATTATTAATAATTTTTTTAAAGTTAATATTTATATTAAAGTTATTCTCGCTTGATATAATAGTTTAACATCTAGCTAGCTTTTACCGTTTTATAATAAGAATAATAGGTTTGAATTCTATAGTAGGTAATTACAACTAGTAGGTATATACTTTCTAATTATATAAACTATATATAGTAACTACTACTAGCTATTAGCTACTACTTTTAACTATTAATAGCTAGCGACTATTAATAGCTAGTAATAGGAGTTACTAGCTAGTTAGTATTAATATTATATAACTATAATCTTTTAAAGAAGTAATTATAATAGATAAACCTATACTTTCTCTATTTATCAGTATTTATATTAACTAACTATATTTACTACTTAAGGTTTCTTCTATTTAAATAGTTCCTTAGTACTAGTAGTATCTATAGGGTAAATGAGGTAAGAGCTAATAACTAGGTATAACTATTTTTAAAAGGTACCGGAGAAGCATATAACTTTAAATAGATCAGAGACCTTCAATATAACTATATATTAAAGTTATAAGGGTTGAGTATAATAAAAACCAATAGTTCTTATTATTA
The DNA here is from genome assembly GCA_004366825.1 of Colletotrichum spinosum. Taxonomy (NCBI): domain Eukaryota; kingdom Fungi; phylum Ascomycota; class Sordariomycetes; order Glomerellales; family Glomerellaceae; genus Colletotrichum; species Colletotrichum spinosum. The sequence continues at coordinate 6,009 of QAPG01001061.1, forward strand.
TTATTAGTAGTAGTATTATTATTATAAGTAAGGATATTATTATAAATAGCTATTAATTTGTACTTTAAAAGACGGTTAGCTAGTTTTATATTACTTTCTTTTATATCTATAGCTAGTATTATTAAAATATACTAGTAGCGTTATTATTAATATCAGTTAATTTCATAAGTATTACTATAATAAGTTTAATACTCTAAAGCTACTATTAATATATCACACTATAACCCTTTATATGGACTATTATGAAGTTTATATTAATAAGTTTATATATCTAGCTCTTACTCTATTACTTTTCAGCTTCTATATATTTCTAAATTGGGGATAAATTTAAACTAATAATTATACTACTAGGTCTTTTTAATTATATTTACTTATAGAGATATATATATAAACTATAATATATAACTAGGTATCTTCCTATTTTAGAGATTATTTACTAGACATTATATAAAACCACTTACTAGGCAAGAAGCTAAATACACAAAGCTTTATAACTATATAAATGTATAGTATTACTATTAAAGTTATACTATATAATTATATAAAACAGAATTTATTCTTTATATAAATTTAAATAGATTTACTTATTATATTAATAATTAATTTATATTTCTATTTTTAATTTATTAGTTTCATTATACAAACCTACTTGACATAGTAGTTTAATATCTAGCTAGCTTTTACTATTTTATAGTAAGAATAGTAGGTGTAAATCCTACAGTAAGTAACTATAACTAGTAAGTATATACCTTCTAATTATATAAACTAAGTATAATAACTACTACTAGCTATTAGCTACTACTTTTAACTATTAATAACTAGTAACTATTAAAAGCTAGTAATAAGTATTACTAGCTAGTTAGTTATAGTATTATATAACTAAAATCTTTTAAAGAAGTAATTATAATAAATATAAGCCTATATATACTTTCTATATTTATTAGTAATTATATTAACTAACTATATTATTACTACTTAATGTTTCTTCTATTTAAATAGTTTCTCAGCTTTAGTATTATCTATAGAATTTATAAAGTAAGAGCCGACTACTAAGTATAGCTTCCTTTAAAGGGTCCCAATAGGTATATAATTTTAATAAATCAAAGACCTTTAATATAACTACTACTCTTATTATAGAATTAGTTAACTTATTATTAATACTTATAATAACTAACTTTATTAGTATTATAGTAAATTATCTAGAGAATATTTATATAATATTAGTTAGACCTATTTAATATAGTAGTTTAACATCTAGCTAGCTTTTACTATTTTATAATAAGAGTAGTAGGTTTGAATCCTATAGTAGGTAAGTATAACTAGTAGTTATAAACCTTCTAGTTATATAAACTAAATATAATAACTACTACTAGTTATTAGTTCTTATTAATAGCTATTTATAGCTAGCGACTATTAATAGTTAGTAATAAGTACTACTAGCTAGCTAGTATTAGTATTATATAACTATAATCCTTTAAAGAAGTAACTATAATAAATATCAGCTTATACTTTTCCTATTTATTAGATATTATATTAACTAATTATATTTACTACCTGAGGTTTTTTCTATTTAAATAGTTTCTTAGTATTAGTAATATCTATAGGGTTTTATAAGATAAGAGCTGACTATAAGGTATAACTACTTTTAAAGAGACCCCAAGAGGCATATAACTTTAAATAGATTAGAGACCTTTAATATAACTAATAATATTAGTTAGTTATTATAATAATATCTTTAGAAAACTTCTATTTAATTAGACGATATTTAAATAATAATAATAATAATTTTATAATAGATATACTAATGAAAAGAATCTAAGTATTTAAAGTAATGATTGAATTATAAAGGAAATAAATCACTTTATATAAGTAGTAGTAAACAAGGTCTATTAAACTAATATATAGAACTTAAACTTTACTAAGATTATAAAATATTATAGTACTAATACTTTAGGAAAAATAACTTAGCTATAGAATACTACTTACTTTAAATCTATAATTAGTTACAATATTCCTATATTACTAAATTAATTAGATATTATAGTATAAAACCTGATAATTAATAAAAGACATACTGCGAATTCTAAACCTAAAGAAATCTTCGACAATTAATCTAAAGATTTGTAATTGAAACTATTTAGAAATTATTATTTTTAAGATATTTTGGACTCAATTATATGATCAATATCAATTAGCTATAAACTTCAATCTATAATTTTATAATCAGAAACTAAATTACCAAAATAGATAGTTTATATACAAGGAATTAATTAAAGAATAATATTTTAACTATTTTAACAATATTAATTTTCCTTACTCTAAGAAATTAAAGATTTACGAAATCGTTTTAAAAGTCTATATGAAAGTAAGAGCTATTATAAACACCTCAATTAGAAATTAATTATATTTACTTATATTTAAAAGATTCTACCTTATTAATTGTATTATAGAATCTAATAAACTCATATATTGCTTCTAAAATGATAGAATAGTAATTATAAAAGAAATCTTATAGATTTATTCAAAAAACCACTTTTAAAACAAAACTTAAATTACTAGAATAGAATCTAGTAAATGATATTGAAATATAGTAAGTCTAGAAGTATTATAGATAGATCTTACAAATAGATTTTATTTCTATATAAAAGAATTATTCATTACTTAATCTATTATAACTCAGATAAGTAAAGATAAGGTTTTAACTATGCTAACGAATAAAACTAAGTTTATCTACTATGATGATAAAAAGTCTAGATATTTTACCTAAGATTATACTTTAAAGAATAAAGATAGAATAGAAGTAAAACTAATAGACAAAATGCCAAGAAAAATAATCTGAACTTAAGAATATTAAGAAACATTTATAATTTTACTTTGATATAAACTAACTTTCAAGACATTTATATTTTTCATGAAACATATAATAATAAAATATAATACTACTTATTCTAAAGAATAATTAAAGAATAATAGAAACTTGGGATGAAAGCTAACCATAAACCTCAGGAATAAATATCTATACTATTAATAACTAATTATAATATAATAATTATATTCTAATAACAATAATAATGAGATTTATTATAATTAATACCAAAATGGTTTACTAGTGTTATATTAAAATAGTTAATCTAAGATTTAATAACAAATTCAAAATCTAACTTAGAGATATTTTATATATAGGAGAATATCTTATAAATATATTTAGTAAAGAAAAACCTTTATTTCAATAGAAAGTATTTCTAAAGAGATTGTTGATTCACAACTAGTAAATATCGTAATCGATCGATTATATAAATAGTATGTAACTAGTTATCTCTATTTATAATATGTATATTTAAATTACAATATATATATATACACTATATACTATAAGGGTAAGTCTATATAACAATCCTTCTACTCTTATTAATCTAAATACATAAGTTAACTATTTAGTCGTTTATTATTCTAATTTTAACTACTTTAGTACTGAATTTAACTTAATATTAATAACACTCTTTTTTATAGCTAAAGCGTATTAAGCATTATAATTAATGTAAAATGCAAAAGGTATATAAAATATAAAGAATAGTATAAAATTACTTCTAGTTATATAACTTCTTCTTATTATACTAAAAACTATAAGAATACTATAAATAGTACTTTTCTATAAGAATATACTTCTTATCTAATACTATATTAAATATCTTAAGTTCCTATTATAATATACTTCTCTTTTTCTCTCTCTTATTCTCTTATTATTATCTTATATACTTTCTTTTTATTCCTATTTCTTCTTCTTATTATTATTTATAATTCTTATAACTTATCTTTCTATTTATATTATCATTGTATTTATTATTATAAATCCGTCTAATGTTTAATTATGAAATCCTTTAATTATACTATTTAAGAATTCTTTTTACTATTAATCTACTAGACTTTACAAATGTTCCTTTTATTCATATATTTATTAGAATACTAGAATACTAATTATAAGGTACTTCTCGTTTACAATATTCAAGTCAACAAAATACTTATAAAAAGAATATCCATTAGTATAAATTACTAGTAATATTATTAATACTTTTGAACATTTAGTTTTATTTAAAAGTAATAGAAATTATATATTTTATATTAACTCTTATAGTTATACTATAGCATTTAGAAGTTAATATATGTTATATAATTCTTTTCAATTTAATAAAAAAGAAGTAGATAATATCACTTTTAAATTTAAAGGTAGTATGATTTCTATATTTTTCTTCTGTTTTTAAGATAATAATAAATCTTAATTAAAATATTATCTCTTTATTATTAATACAAGATCTATTCATAAACGTATGAAGCTTTATTTCTTTAATATTGATAGTAATAAATATTAAACTTTATTTTAAATTATTTATCTATTATATCAAATACTTATTAAGTTTCTTGATATCTTTTTCTATGAGATTTTAATATTAACTTATAATAGAAAGATTAAAATATACTTCGATTTAAAATATAGAAGTTATTTATATCTGTTATACGTACTATTTAAAATATATTAATTTTACGTTATTAAATGTATAGTCAATAAGTTAAATCTTTATTAGTTATCTTTACTCTATATTAAGAATAGTATCCAAGCTTTTTATCTTATATATAAGTTTAACTATAGATTTTACCCTAATAGTAGTATTTATACTAATACTAACTTATAAGTAGTTGAAATACTAATACGACTACTTATTAACATAAACAATCATACTTTTAGTTTTAACATTTAACTTTATAGTAATAGAAAACCTTATCATTATAGTTACAAAGAACTTTATTTCAATTGGAACTTAATATATATAACTAAAAGTAACTGTTAAGATTATAGAATCAACATCTTTTATACACTTCTTAAAAATAGAATAAAATAGAATACTAAAAGCTAGGTATTCCATAATTTATTATTCTTCTATATCCTTTATAATAGAACTAAAACCTTCTCGAAATCTATAAAGTTACTTATGAATTATATATAGCTATGAAATTATAAAAGTATAAAAACGTAAGGTTATTATAAAAGAAGTTGTCAGTTATTTATTATCTATAAATATTAATATGGGGTAAGTATACTAACTATGGCTATACGGGATTCAGCTTTATTTAAACTGGAAGCTAGTTATAATAATTAGTAAGGAAATAGGAAGGCTAAATCTATACTTCAAGAGGCAATATACCTACTAATAGTTATGATAGAGAGTAGGTTATTAGCTCTTCTTATAATATAATTATTCTTTCATTTAAATTATTATTATTAGTTTCTAAAGATTTCTATAATCTACTTATATAGCTTATGAATAATTAGCTTTACCTTGTTAATAATATTATAAAAGATATTAATTATATTATATATTTCATATATAATTACATATATACTTTTATTAAACTTTCTCACAAATCTGAAAGGTTTAAATAGATATATTTACATAGATTAGTCCTAATTACTATTACTTTAAATACTTTAATTATATTAATATAACTATGATTTTAAGTTAATATCTCAAGATTTATATTCTTCTATTTATTATAGTAATTATAAGACGTTATAGAAGTCTAAAATGTATTTCTAATCATAAAAGCCATTTAAAAAATGAAGAAGTTATTTTAGATTAATATAAGTAATATCTCACAATATATATATATATATATATATATATATA
>QAPG01001062.1:0-11622 GCA_004366825.1 Colletotrichum spinosum
ATTATATATAATTATTTAAATAAGAAATACTATATATATAATAAGATAGGTTATTAGTTTGTAAAATATATTTTTAAGAAGAAGTATACTTTATATAGCTACTATAAGTTAAATACTAACCTTAAAATATATTTTATGATAATATATCAAGTTTACCTTTTGAATTATAAGAGTACTAATAGCTTTGATAATAACCTTAAGAATGCTTTTTAAAATAATACATATAATAACACTATTATATAATACTAAATATAATATAACCTTAAAAATAAAACTATTATATTATTTAAATAGTTCTTAATACTATACTTCAGTAAAGATTTCATTACTTTTAATAGAGGTAAAATTATATATATCTTCTAAGATTAAATAGTATTCTATATTCTAATTTAGAATAAAATTTCTAGTAGTAGAATTACTAAGGAAAGTATTATAAACCTTATATCTACATTTATATCTAAAAGCTATTACCTAAGTACTATCTTTTAGAGTATCTTACTTAATTTAAATACTACTAACTTCTTAACTACTAGATACTTCTAGTTTACTATATTAAAATAGATAATTAACGTTTCTATTACTCTTATATTTCTATAAGGCAAACTAATACTAATACGCTTTAGTAGAACTTCCCTATTTATAAGATTTAGAATAATTATTATTTTAACACTTAGTATTATTATATTCTATATAGTACTATATAATACTCCTTTCCTATTCTATCCTATAAATATAAACTATTTTAGTATTATATTTAATAGTATTTATAACTAGCTCTACTAAAATAAAAGAATCACATTAATTATTTAAAATAGGGGTATATATAAATTCTTTTTAATAAAGAAGAAATTATTACTCCTATATATTTTATAGAGATAGAAATATAGAAACTCTACTACAACTTTAGATACCTTATTATTATATACCTTTATAATATCTTTAATAAAGTAAAATATCTAGTTAAATATGATACTTTTAAAATAGTTAAGTAGTATTACTACTAATATTAAATATGCAGTATAGTTCTATTCTACCTTTATTTTACTATTTATAATAATATTAATCTTAACCTTAAGATTATTATTAATATTATCTATATCAATAACTACTTTATACTCTATATTATTAATATTATTAATATTATAATAATATTTAAAACTACCTAATTCCTTCTAAATATCTTAACGAAAACTCTATAAACAACTTTTAAAATATATTAAATTAATATATACTAAAGCTTTCTTAATTTTATTACTAGTAATATAAATATAACTTTAAGATCTAAAGACTTTAGATTAGAAACAAAGATAATGGGATTAATAATTCATATTATCCTTATTCAAATATATAATAGTATTAGTAAGGTTAAATACTACTATATACTTCTATATTATATATATAAGATTTACTATAATAAAATACTTATTACTACTTAAGGAATATCCTTTTAGGTAGTATATAAAGTGATAAATAATACTACTAGACTAAATAGTTCCATATTTATTCTACTTATTCTTAGAATATGTTTATATTTTATAAATAGTTTAACTCTTTATTTAGATATTATTACTTAAATATATACTATATATAGAATGATAGAAGAAATCTATTATAAATATATAAAGTATATTATTAATACTACTCTAGTAATATATAATAGTTTTAATATATCTCAAATTGTAACTTTCTTATCTTAATCTTTTATACATATATAGTAAGAGAAGAATAACTAGTACATTTTATACTACCTCTTTATTATATATAGTAAGATATATATTCTTTAACATTTTTATGATTTTTAAGAGTTGTAATCTAAAGCTATAAAGCTATATTGTGAGAATAACTGAAAGATCCTATTAAATATATTATTACAATACTAATACTTAGTAATATCTATAAGAAGTCTATAAAAACCTATATTAGTATTATTAAAAATCTAATATCATAGAGAAATATATATTCTTATAGTAATATCTTATTTCTATTTATAACTATCTTCAAAAGGTTTTAGAATATTTAATAAATACTATAAGCTACTATTACTATATATAATAGTAATACTACTACTATTAATAATAATAATCTCCTATTTATTTTAGTAGTTAGTAATATATTATTTTACATATATATATCATAAAACTATAACTTCTTTAACTTATATAATATATATAAATAGCTTACTTTCTCTATATTTTAAGTAAAAGCCTTATTTTATAGTATATTTTATAGCTAAAGAGTAATTAGATATAGTACTAATATTTAACTTCTATGAAAAAAGCATTATTATAATATTAAATTTACTATTGAAAACATCAACTAAAAAAAGGTTAAGAGCATTATTACTAATAGTATTATAAAGATTATTTAATATAACCCTATTTCTATAAGAATTCTCAATACTTTAAATCCCATATTATTAATAAAGTTAACAATAAAAATCTTAATAAGGTATATAAGAAGTTAAAACTTATAATCTAAACCTTTAGAGATAGTAGTAAGTTTAAAATATTAATATAATTACTAATAGTCTAAGACAACAACTAGTAGTTAATTTTAATTATAGTTCTAATTTTCTTCTAGTATAATAATATAATAATATATTTCTAAAATAATATATAAACTTATATTCAAGCTATAATAACGCTTATAAAGCGTATTATAGCTAAACTACCCTTATACTTTAAGAACTAATACTTTTTAAGCTTTATTATAACTATTATTAAATTACTATATAGCCTTATTAAAGCTAGTACTTACTAATAAATAACTTATTCTAAATACTATAAGAAGTAGTTATAAATAGAGATATTAATATATATTTATACCTCCTTATCTTATATTCTAAAAATAATATATTTAGCTTTATAAATATATAAACTAATAATACTTTTAATTTCTTAAATACTACTTTCTTATACTATAAAAACCAAAAACTCTAAAAAACCTTATTCAAAGTAAAACCTAAAATAATCCTTCTAAAAATAGTATTATTCGTATTTAATAGAAGTATCTTATTTCTCAATAATAATACCTTCTACTTATACTAAATATACTAAACGTAAAACCTTATTCTTAGTAATATATATATATAATACTTGAAATACTTAAGAAAGTATATGTTGAATAATATATATATATATGATATATTTCGCTTTAATATACTAATTTGAAGTACTATTTAACTTCTCCTATAGAGTGTAAAAATAACAACCTTTAAGTAGTAATACTACTATATTCAAAAAGATACTTTAAATAGTAAATTAAATATTTTAATTATAACTTTAACTTTATACTATTTAACCTTTTTAAAATAAACCTCTATACTTTTATTAATAGCTTATTTATTAATAATACTAGCTTCTTATCGTAATTAAAGGTGATAATAATCTCAAACTAAAGGACTACTATTTTTAATAGTTAATTTAATTTCTATAATAACTTTATATACTACTCTCCTGTAAAAAGTAAAAGAATTATTAGAAGTATATTTACCTTAGAAATTTATATTATAATAATTAGTATAAATTTTACTTATATTATTACTATATTACTTAAGAAGATCCTCTGATACTAAAGGCTTATTAAGATTCTAAGTATTATATATATTAACTTATACTTATTCTATAAATATCCCATAAAACTTAGTATTACTAAGGAAAGATATTCTATAATTAATATTATAATATTAAAATAGTTATATAAGTATTATAAGCTTTATAAAGTATANTAATATTAAAATAGTTATATAAGTATTATAAGCTTTATAAAGTATAATAAATTAAGAGAAATAATAATACTAGTAATATTTTTATAAAAAGTATACTAAACTATACTTTTAAGTAGTTTATTAATTTAAACTATATAACTAATTAAATAGAAAGATAGGTAATTGTAATAGAATGAATAAATAGGTATTTAAATATTATTCAAGTAAAAGGCGTAGATTGCTAAAAGTACTATTCTTTATATAAATAGATAATTATTAAGATATGTAGTAAAGGGAAAAGGTTACTAGTATTAATTATATTATATTATAAAGTATATAGTAATTATATATATTACTATATATATAATAATATACTTTCTATTTCTTGTTAATAATAAGTATTAGGTACTTAGTACTAGTTATAGTTAAATATATAGTAATTAGTAAGTAACTATTATATTATAGATCTAAAGCTTTATATAATAATAAATACTACGTAATATAATAATAATAATAATGAACAATTAGAATACTAGTTTATACCTATATAGTAAGATTACATATAGTGTATATTACCCTCTAGATTAATTAATAAGAACATATAATAGAATAACTAGTTAAGTAAGAATTATTAGTAATATAATACTTATACATAAATAGCTAAATAGAATAAAGAGGACTCATAGCTTGCTTTCTATTATAACTATTAGTAAATATATTACTTCTTAAAGTATTACTTCAACCCTCCCACCTTCTTAGTAACTACTATAGCTAGCCCCTGATTAATCTAAAGTTCAACTTTTTATAGCTATAGCAGCTAGTATATCTACCTTATATTAACCTTTTTATACATAATAAATAACTAATAACTTCTTCTATAATAACCTTATACATTTATACCTTTTTAATTGAAATATCTTAAAGTATTTAATTACTACTAATTATAAGTATTCTATTTAAATAATTATTATAATCTTAATATCTATAACTTTAATATCTTCCAGACTAATTTCTATATATTCTTCAGATAAGACCTTATACTATTAATATAAAAGGTTTCTACTATTAATGCGAGCTAACCTATAATTTCTACATAAATATCATAGGATTCAACTTACTTTTATTCGTAAATAATCATAATATATTAAATATAGCCAACATATAATCAATACTTATACAAATATAGGTAGTTTTAGTATAACTTAATAAGATCTAAAGCTTTGATAATTATATTATTATAATACTCTAAAGTCGCCAATAACTACTATTATGACAATATATTAATATTAAAATATTATCTAATTAATATCCAATTTCTAAAGTTTTTAACTTAATTTAATAAATCATAGGATAATTAGATAATGATTCTTTAAAGATCTATAGACTACTTATTGACTATAACCTTTAGGATAATTATGTTTAAACTTGGGTTAATCAACTGATAGCTTTAAATATAAAAACTATAAATAAATATTATCATACTTATAGTATATTTCTTTAATTATAAATAGTTATATTAATGTTAAGGAGATTTTAGTTCTATTGTAGAAAATATAATAGAATAATAGATTATAGAATCCCTAGTTCTTATAAATATTCTACTTTATTCTATCTTTAAAATATTTAAAATAGTTCTTGATTTTATAATTCTAATAATAACCTTTAGCTATATATATTAAACCCTAGCTTTAATAAGGCTCTCCCTATATAGATTATTGTTATAAAGTCTTCTATTACTATAGGGTTATATATTAGAACTAGGGGTATAATTATTTATAATAATAAGTAATTCTACTATTAGTTTAACCAGTTATAAGCTAGTAGTAGCATAAATACTATTATCAAATAAGATTTATACTTAAACCTATATATAGGCTGAAAGGCTTAGAGACTATTCTAGGTATAGAGCAAAAGTAACCAAATAGTTAAATAGAATAAATATATTAAATATTAGAATATTATCTTAGAGTATTTGATAATAGTTTACTTATTATTTTCATAATAATACTAAAGAAAGCTATGTTTATATAGAATAATAATCAATATAGTATTACTAAATACTTATCAATGGAACAGTTATATAAATTCTATTTCGAAATCGTTATATATATAATAGATTAGGGCTAATAGTATAAAGTATTATAAAGCAAGTTATTTATATTGATTAAGTATATTACTAAATAATAAAGTATTAATAAGTAGTAATCAAGATGAAATAAGAGTATATACCTGAAGATATTAATGATACATATTTAATTAGAAAGTAATTATCAAACTATTAATAAAGAACTTTAAATTTAAATATAAAGTATTAGTATTAAGATATATTGACATCTTAATAATAGAAGGAAAAAGGAGGTATGAGTTTACCTATTAGAATAATATTACTAGATATATGATATTCCTTCTATCTTTTTATTCATATTATAAATAATAAAATAGAAAAATATTAATAGTTAGATTATTCCTTCCAAATTAAAGGATAATTCTATAGAATGAGAAATAGAATAAACTATAGACAACTAAGAAGATAGAAATAATAAATACTTCTTTATACAATAAACTAAATAACTTATAGAATATAATATATAAGAAATTATAATTAATTTGAATAATATATAAGAAGTCATTCAGAAATTGAGAAAATAGATAATTTAATACTATAAGAAGTAAGATAATTAATTTTATATTAATACTAAGTATTTAGTAATAATATTATTGAAAAGGGGGGAGAAATAGTTCTAATGATTATTGAAATAGTTTAGAATATGGATCCAAGGGGTATATATCTACATTACATAATTAAAATGTAACTATTATTCTATAAAGTATATTTTTCAAATAGAAAGATCAATATGTTTGAATAATAATTCAATTAGTATATATAGAATAATATAATCTTTACACATAAAGCTTAAGTATATTCTTATAAAGGTGTTTCTAATTTTTTATAAGGATAATAACAATAATAAGTATTATAAGAATAGTAAAGATTATAGGTATAATAAATATTATAAGTATAATAAATATTATAAGTATAATAAATATTATAAGTAGAATAAATACTACAAATATAGCATTCTATTTAATAGTAAGAATTCTTTTTATAATCATAGCCTTTTTAGTTAGAATAGCCCTTTTAGTTAGGATAGCCTTTTTAGTTAGAGTAGCCTTTTTAATAATAGTAGTTTTAAGAATAGTAGATTTCTTGATAATAAGCTAATAGCTATTAAATATAGAAGCTATAGGAATAGATATAATGCTACTTGAATAAGTTTTATACTTCTTAAAAAGAGGTCTTTTTACTCAAGTAATATTATCTTCAGGCTTTCTTTCAATAGTAAGTATAATAGTATTATCAAGAACAAAGTAATATTAAAGGCTTATTAAATAGATTTTAATAGAGAGAAGATAATTATTGATAATAAGTATAATTGTATTAATATTACTATTAATATAATAAAAACACTATAGAAAGGTCCCTATAATTCCAGATTTTCTACTCTTAGTATTATTATTATTTTGATTGTTATTAATATTTTTATTTTTATTATTAATAGGAAATAGTAAATCTGAAGTATATATATCATAAAATTTAATAAGATTAAATGCATAAAGACTAGGCTAACTATTGGTAATAGTAACAAGATATTTAGATATATTATACTTAGAAGAATCAAGAAAGGAATCCTAAAGCTAACATCTAAATTAGAATCATCTTATAGTAATAAGAGCTTTAATCTTTTTAAATATTGAGATGTAATAGAATGAATTGAAATAAATAAATAAATTACTATTCTAAAGCAATAGTAGAACTATGATTATAAAGATAAACAAACTATATAATAAAGAGCTAATAAGATACCTCCTCTTCAAGTCTTAAGGTTTTAAGCTACCTAATTAATTAGTAGTAATAATATAATAAGTATCTAGTAAATCTATAGTAATAAGATATATAGTATTCAAATACTTATAGATAGATAATATCTCTTAGAGGAGAAGATATTATAAATCAAACTGTATCTTCTTTATATTAATAGGAAAGTTATAAAAGTATAATCTGCATACTCCTATTCTATTAAGACTTTAGTAAGAATATAGAATAATTTGTTTTTATACTTAGAAATTAGAATGTTCTATTTAAATAATCAGTAGTAAATAATTATTTAATTCTAGATTACCCCAATAGTATTATGAAGTTCAAAAAGAACTTAAAAAGTAAAACCTAGTATGAATAATAAGTATATAGTAAGAAGATAGCCTATATTATACTATTTCTATTTATTCTTCTTATGGAAAATATACTTTAGTATATAGTTATTCATAATATAGAATAGCCTTTTTGTATTACGATGAACTAAAAGTAGATAGTTAAAATAAAATAACTAATTATTAGGCTTAAGGTATAAGAAATTCTTATTAGTAGCTTCTATTAGAAGTTAGCCATAAGAGATATTTTAGTAATATCTTAATAGTGTTATAATACGTTTGAAGAGTTTATACCTCAGGTGAAAGCTCTTGACTAAATTATAGGAATAATAGTTATATAAAATCCTAATAATAATATTTTATATAAATCCTAGAGCTTAAGTCTGTAATATACCTCCTACTACCCTTCTATCCTATTATGATAATAATAATTAGTAATGATAATCTTTATGATACACTAGTAATCTTTAGTCTCCTAAGTTAGCCTGATTAATTAGAAAAATCTATTTAAAGTTCTTTCTTCTAAATATCCTTAATATCAGATAGTCTTATTAATAACAATATTCAGATATTATTTATATTAGATAACCCTATTAAAAAGAGAATTTGTATTTTATTTATTCTAAGTGATTTTATATTATACTCCTCTCTTTATTAATTTATAAAGAAACCCCTTCTTCCCTCTTTATATAGTTTTATTCTTCTTTCTTTGGAATTATATAACCTTTTATTTTATACTTATTATGATATTAGTATTTTACCATTCTTCTATCTATATTTCTCTATTTTATATTTTCTTATTATTTTATTAACTATTATTATTACTATTAGTTTTATGATTTTTAATAATAATCCTTATTATCATTATAATTCTTCTAAGCTTACTATTTATACTGTTGGTTTACAGCTGGTAAATATTGTAATTAATTGATTGCGTAAATAGTATGTAACTAGTTATCTCTATTCGTTATATCTATATCTAGATTATAATATGCATATATATACTATATACTATAGGAATAAATCTATATAATAATCCTTCTATTCTTATTAACTTAAATAAATAAGTCGACCACTTAATTACTTACTACGATCGTTTTAACTACCTTAATACTATATTTAACCTAATATTAGTAATAGTTTCTTTTATAACTAAAGTATAAAAAACGCTAAGATTAATATAAAATACAAAAGTAGTATAAAATACTAAAATAGCGTAAAACGCAAAGTTAGTATAAAATCGCCTCTAGTTATATAAGTCTTTTTAATTATATTAAAAACTATACAGATACTATAAATAGTATTTTTCTATAAAAACACACTTTGTATTTAATACTATATTAAATATTTTAAGCTCCTACTATAGTATATCCCTCTCTCTTTTTGTTACGTTCTTCTTATTATTATATATATCTTTTTTTTACTTTTACTTCTTCTTCTAATAACTATTAGTAATTTTTATAACCTATCCTTCTATTAAGATTATTACTTTATTTATTATTCTAAACGTTTTAAAAGTTTAATTATTAGGTTTCTTAGTTATACTACTTTTAAAATTATTTTTACTATCAATCTAATATATCTTAAAGATCTCTCTTTACTTCTATAATTATTAAAGTATTATAATATTAATTATAAAATACTTCTCTTTAGTAATACTTAGTTTAATAAAGTATTTATAGAAAAAATAAGAATTAATATAAACTATTATTAATATTACTAGTAGTTTTAGATATTTAGCTATTTACTTAGACATAGTAGAAATTATATGTTTCATGTTGATTCTTATTATTATACTATATATTTTAAAAACTAATATATTTATATAATACGTTTTACTGTAATAGAGGAGAAGTAGATAATATTACCTTTAAGCTTAAAAGTATTCATATTTTTATTATTCCTTTTTATCTTTAGGATAATAATAAATTCTAACTAGGATATTATATTCTTTTTATTAATAAAAGATATATTAATCAAAATATAAAGCTTTATCTTTCTAATATTAATAAAGATAAATATTAGGTTTTGTCTTAAGTTATTTATCTATTATATAAAGTATTTATGAAGTCTTTTGATATCTTCTTCTATTAAGTCTTAATATTAAGCTATAGTAGAGAAGTTGAAATATACTTCTAATTAATATATAGAAACTATATATACCTTTTATATTTATTATTTAATATATATTAATTTCACCTTACTAGAGGTACAGTTAATAAGTCTAATCTTCTTATTTTAGCTTTTTTAAATAAGAGTTATATTACTATCATTTTTAAGGATTATAATACTTCTCTTAAAAATAAGAAGTTTATTATTTATAAGTATTAACGTCAGTTTTACTACGAATCTTACTTCTTAGAATTCTTCTTTCCTTTATTAATAAATTTAAATAAATGAAAGTTAAAAGTATTATCTATTTATATGCTTATTATATTCAAACATAAGTTATTTATTCTAAAGACTATATAGTATAAATGATATAATAAGATTTCTATTTTTAGTTTCTCTTTATAATAGTTAGGATATTTTATATATTAATATTCATCTAATTCTATAAAGCTATATAGTAACTAGATAATAATAATAATAATAATTTCTAAATATATTTACTATAAGCTAATAGGTAGTTTTATTAGGATCAATTAGTTTAATAGTATTTCTACTTATATATATACTTAAGTAATATTTTAAACGTAGACTTCTATAGGAGTATTATAATATAGTATGACTAATAATATTAATATAAAGTAATAGCTAATTTATTAAATTATTAATAACTATATAAAGATATTAATTGTCTCCTAATTATTAAATTTCTTCATTACTAACTATAACTTCTTATATAGTATATGATTAGTATTTTTAATGATATTAATAAATCTTAAGTTAAAGATTTTTATTTATTTATATTTTTAGATATTAAAATATTTAAATATAGTATTCTTTTCACTCATAAAGTTTCTTACTCTTTAGTATATAACTTTTCAAAAGGTTTATCTAGTATTATAATAAAGTTATAACAATAGAAGTTAATAGTTATAATTAGTACTTCTACTCCTTTTATTATAAGGTCGATATTATAATATATAGTATTAGAAAGGTTAGTTTTTATAATAAAGATATTAATCTTATATAGGTATCCTTATTACTTTAGTTTTTCTTTAAACTTTATTATTGTAATTATCTTTTAAAAAAGAATTTCTGTTTTAATCTTATTATTATAAGAATTCTTATTATTATTACTTTAACTTAAAGTTAATAATACTATTTAATTATTATTATTTAGAAAGTATTAAGTCTACTTTTTATATCTATAATATATATCTTATTATTAATTAAGATAAGCCTAAAAGATTTATTCAATTTCAGTATTCTTAGTAGATATATATATCTAATTAAAATAAGAGTTAGTAGATAGATATTATAGAAGGATTATTATATATATCTAAAATATTTAAAGTTTAATACTATATATTGATTTTATATACTTCTTCTATTATTTTATAAATAACTACTATATACCTTATTATATCTAGAAAGAATAGTAAAATTATATTAAAATATAAATATATTCTAAAGATAAATAGAATTAGTATACAACTATTAAGGCTACTAGTATCATGAATTATTTTAATTATACTTTAGAATCCTTCGTTTTTTTATATTTCTAATATATTATTATATATAATCTTATAAACTTTTTA
>QAPG01001063.1:0-11554 GCA_004366825.1 Colletotrichum spinosum
CTTTATCTACTTACAAAATAGAGTATATAGCTTTATTAGACACCTATAAAGAAGCAACCTATTTATATTATAACTATAACTATATCAATTTGAAATTAGGTTTATCTAAAGTTAAAAAACCTAAGGTTTTTATAAATAATTTAGTAGCTAAGAAGCTAGTTGAAAATCCTAAATTATATAGAAAAATAAAATATATAGAAATAAGATATTATTTTATACGAGATTTTATTAGAGATAAAAATATTTTTATATATTATATAAATATAGAAGATAATATAACTAATATTTTAATTAAGCCTTTAGGCTTAGTAAAACTTAAGCGAAGTTTATCTAAATTTTAAGAAATACTATTTTAAAAGTCTTTCTTTTTTTATTTTTATGGTTTTAGGTTTTATAAGTTTATATATAATTTTTCTCTTTTTACTTTTATTAAGGTTTTATAATTTTCTATATAAGTAAGCTATATATTAGCAATATATACCTTATAGGGAAATATTAGATTTATTCTAATATCTAAAGAAATTCTATTTCTATTATTCTAATGGAATTAATAAGAGTTTCTATAATATTTCTATATAAATAAAGTATATAAAAATCGCTCTATAAATATATATTTATCTTACTTTTTTATTCCTAGTAATTATTAAGTAAATAAAGTAAAAGTATAAAGGTCTACTTTTTTATAAGATACTAGAAGTAGTTTAAGCTATATATACTATAGCGCCTTATATATTATTACTATAGTAGTTAATATGTTATAACTATACTATAATATATACTATACTTTAGCCTATATATTATAGTTATAACGCGTTATATACTATAGTTATAATAGCCTATATATTACACTAGAATATATATACTATAATTATAATATCTCATATGTTATAGCTATAGTAGCCTATATACTATAGCTATAGCTAGAACTCTAGTACTATAGCTAGAACTCTAAAATAAACCTTCTATATAATAACCTTAATATCTCTACGAATAATAATTAGAAATAGTAAAATATACTATCAATCGAATTACTATTTCTTCTTCTATTTAACTATTATTATTACGAATATTTTAAATAAGTCCTTATGTTAAGAAAACTACTTTTACAATCGAATTACTATTTCTTCTTCTATTTAACTATTATTATTACGAATATTTTAAATAAGTCCTTATGTTAAGAAAACTACTTTTATCATATTATATTTCTCCTGATTTCACGGTTATCTATAGTAATAACTTAACTGTTAATTTACCTACCTATCTATCTATTCTTACAACTACTAGCTATTAATAGTTACTAGTTATTAATAGCTATTAGTTAGAGCTAATAGTTAGTAGTAGTTACTATATATAATTTATATAACTAATAGGAATACTAATTATAGTTACTTACTATAAGATTTAAACTTACTATTCTTATTATAAAATAGTAAAAGCTAGTTAGATATTAAACTACTATATTAAGTAGGGATAGTATAATTAAATAAATATTATTTATAATAAAAAAGTAGTTTTCTTAACATAAGGACTTATTTAAAATATTCGTAATAATAATAGTTAAATAGAAGAAGAAATAGTAATTCAATAAATAGTATAATTAAATAAATATTATTTATAATATATTATAATTCTAGATATCCCACTTGATGTAGTACTTTAACATCTAGCTAGCTTTTACTATTTTATAGTAAGAATAATAAGTTTGAATCCTACGGCGGGTAATTACAACTAGTAGGTATATACTTTCTAATTATATAAACTAAGTAGTAACTACTACTAGCTATTAGCTATTATTCTTAGTTATTAATAGCTAGTAACTATTAATAGCTAGTAATAGGTATTACTAGCTAGTTAGTATTAATATTATATAATTATAATTTTTTAAAGAAGTAATTATCATAGATAAATTTATACTTTCCCTATTTATTAATAATTATATTAACTAATTATATTTACTACTTAAGGTTTCTTCTATTTAAATAGTTCTTTAGTACTAGTAGTATCTATAGAGTAAATAAAGTAAGAGCTAATAACTAGGTATAACTATTTTTCAAAGGTCTTAGAGAGATATATAACTTTAAATAGATTAAAGACTTTCAAAATAACTAGAAATAATTCTAGATAATTCAAGACTTTTAAAATAAAAATATAGTATTATTATCAAAACTTCTATATATTTATTAAGCAGAACCTATATAGCTTTTTCATAGGAATAATTGTAGCTTCTAGCTTTCTTATTAGCTATTATCAACTTAGCTGTAATTAGTTAGTTAATACTAAGACTAACCCCTACTAGCTGATAGTTAAATATTGCTTATTTGTCGGTTGAATACCGGAAACCGCTTCGCTTTCCTTCCTCCAGCGCTTGCCCTGGAGTCAATCTAGTTACCTTTTCCTTCAGCTACGCTACATCCGTAATAGTATGCAGAAATATGTCTGCTTGCTATGACGAGCCCCTCGCGATACAAAGACCGAGGATCTTCTGACGACTCTATATCAATATCAGACCACTAGACCACCTCCTTCTCTGCAGTCTCCTCATATCAGAGCCCTTGAACTTGCTCCTTCTACAGAGTCTCCCTCTGTAACTTCCATCGGATGTACTCACTGTGCAACTTGCCTGTCACCTTCCGAGTAAGCCATCCGTGTTTTGCCCGATATTTCATCCCACAATGTTCAATTCACCACCCCCTGATTGGTAAATGCTTTAGTCTCGGCTTCCCTTTTCGACATGCTGCGCCTTAGCCTGCTTACCAAGCACTGTCCCGTTTTCTCCGTCTTGTTGGCGTAACGACTTTCCGATTCCTGAGTTTCTGCATCAAAAAATGCCACCTGGCTTCCCGGCGGCCGGTCAACGGAACGAGGATCGACGGGAAGCAGTTCGGCTGGCACTTTAATCGTCATGAGCCCTGTAAATCGATCAAGCCGAGGCATCGGAAGCTGCACGGCACCCTCGTAGCAGAGGCCCTGTAAGTATTCTCGTGAGTGATCATCGAGCTCTATTGTCCCGCCGCCTGTGTCGATCCACGATGACTGTCCTGGCCGTCGCGGCCACACCGATGATGGTGCAACTCGGTACGTGTGCTGTCTAAGCTCGTCTTTGTCTGACGGTACAGTGAATATTCGACGGAGAAGAGAATGGCTGTATTGATTGCTGAAGCCAACCAGGCGCATCGAGTCAACCAGCCCTCTGAGCCTTCTAAGTGGCTCGCATACTCTCAGTGCCTCATCCGGGCAATAGTAGGCACCGCCGCCTCCCTCCTGCTGCATCGCGCAATCAACCCTGGGACGGATTCCGTAGAAACGCCGGCATAGTAGGACCAGGGTCTTGATGGGAAGCCGTCGCTCCAGTTGACCGTTGACGAATGCATCCAGTAGCTTGTCTATGTTGGTCGTACCGGAACCAAGTCGATGAGCCTCTCTGCCGGGCCCGAACCCAAAACGGGTCATGTCGAGTTCGACGACCATGTGCCGCAAGAACTTTCCGTACTTGTTGCACCAGACAGTTGCTAAGGAGTCGAAGTAAGTATTCACGAACGGCGAAAGCGTCACGTGGAACCTCTGCGCCCCGAGAAAAGCAACCATGATGTCAGCGCGAAATGCGAAAGAGACCTGTAGATAGGGCCGTAGCCGCTTGAGGGCCCCCGCAAGTGAGTCAAACTCTTCGTCTGCCCACACCTCCATCGTAGACCGGCTGTTATTGAGAGAGATTGGTAGGGTGGCACTGTGAGTCAGGATGATGTGCTCACAGATTCTGTGGCGAACCGCAGTTGGCAACTTCAGGTACAGCGACGCAAGGTCTGCATCTTGAGAGCGTCCATTGTCTTCGAAGAAAAGGGTTACTGTCTCATCAAGTGCTGGGTTCTCGTCCTCGACCGCCTGGCCTCGACGGTATTTGTGATACACGATATCGACGGTGCGGTCCCATGAAGGCAGGTTCTTACGAGGCACTTCGGGCCATCCTTCCTTAGGCCTCTCCATGAGCTGCCGGGCCGCCTTCGGAGGCAGCGCGCTCGGAAATGGGTGGGGAAGAGGCGTCGAAATGTGACCGACTTGGATCAGCGACTTCTTTCTTTTCGTTTTCGGCTCCGTCACTGTCGAGATGTCATCTTAGCAAATCGAGTTCGGGAAAGGGGTAAGCAAGGGCGGATTAACATTCGACGTCGCCGTCTCCCTTTGCTCGTCTGTGTTATACATACTTTTTGTTGACATCTTGGGCTTCTCCTTTGTATTCATTCTCGGTAGGCGGTCTTTTGATGGAAGTCGAGCACCTTTGTTTGTCCTCGACGTAATGACAAAGGCAATTTTGTTGCATGAGAAGAAAATGAAGTCGCCCTTCGGAGGACATTTGTCTCAACCGTTGAGAAGCAGAAAAATGAACCATCAAGGAGCCTGGATGTCGCTGGGGACTGAGAGCATAGCGTAGGTGAGTAAACGAATTGGGAGACACAGGCAAGCGGTGAAACGGCCCTGGCGGATCGCACCTGCCGTGGTTATCAAGCATTTACTTGGTGGGGATTCCCATCTAGTCTCTCGTCGCAGAAGCCAGAGGCATGTCGAATATAAGTTCAAACGTTCTCAAATTGTCAGGTTTAGCTATCATCCCATTCTAACTGAAGCTCTAGTTTGCTGATGGAGAGTAGTGGTGGCGAGACATCCACTAAGCGCCATTATCATACGTACCCGACGGCTACGTATGCTCCATGGTCTACACGTCAATCACGAAAAGAGATACAACTTACCACTGCAACGTACCGAAGAAGTGCGGCAGTTGTCGTGAGGGAGACCCAGCGAGTCAACAGTACTTATGAAGGCTTTGGCTGACTGTCTATTGAATCTATATGTCATCTCGCAAGGTGCACGGATACCTGCGGGACCTACCTACCTCACTCTATAGTAGAGTTATCAGATTGAGAGAGATATACCTCATATATATACCTCGCGGGATTATATTAATATACTCCTACTAGATATCTAGTATTTCTTTAGTCTTCTAAGCAATTTTAAATCTAAAAATAATATTATAGTTAATTTAATAATTAGAAATCTTATATATATTATAAAAAGACTATTTGAATTAAAACCTTCTTAAAGTTTTAAAGAAAAATATTTATTTTTTCTAAAGACATTATTATAAATAATCTAAAGAATTAACTTTTTTAAATTCATTAAATTACATTTTTATATTAATTTAATAATTCTTAGGAATTTATAAATCTTTTAACTTATAATAAAACTCTTTTAAAGAAATCTAGTAATATATATATAAAACCTGTTGTTAAATTAAAAATTCTAAAGGTTTTTAATTATTTAATAGAAATTTAATAATTATTATAAATCTTACTTTAACTTTAAATTATAAGTTTTAGAATTAAAGACATTTTTAAGATTATTCTTATTAAAAGAAATATTATTTTGTAAATTATAGTTTTTTAATACTTTATAGTTATTAACACAGTCTTTTATATAAAAAATAAATTAAATATATTTTCTAAATAAAGATATATTATAAGAAAATAAAAAAGATATAAGTAATGTAAAGATATATTAGAAATATAATTTCTCTAGATTTCTTAAAATATTTTAATAATATGATAAGAAGTTTTAATATTTAATTATTTAAACTTAAAACTTATATAAATTATAATAAGATAAGAAAGAAAATAGAAGTAGTTATAAGATGTTAAATAATATTTATAAAATTTATAAAAGAAGATTAAATTCTAAAGGTAATATAGAAATTTAGATTTCTTAGTATGATAAAACTATTTATAAATATCTTAATATTACAGTTTTGAATATTTTGAATGTTACTATTCAACTTATAGAATATATTATAATTATTATAAGTATTTAGATTAAATCTTAAATCTTTTTATATTAAATTATAGTTTTTAAAGGAATATAAAATAATAATTTAATAGTTGTTAAAATTATAAATTAAATTTATTTTCTTTATTTTAAATTAGAAGCCTATTTTAATAAATATTAGATTAATAAGAAAATTATTTAATTTTACAAATATTTAGATTAATAATAGAGAAGTAGTTAAAAAGTCTGTTTTTCTTATAAAAGATTGAAATTAAAATTAAATTTAAAAAGAGAACAATACTTCTAATTAATATAATACTAATAAGTATTATAAATGAAATTTCAATAACAATAAGAAATATAAATTAAATAGAAATACTAATTATAAGATTTATTAAATAAAATACTTTCTGTTAAAGTATTTTTATATTAATAAAAAGATTTAATATTATATGTAGAAGTCTGACTAAAGAATTTAAAATATTTTAAATAGAAAAATCAACTTTAGTAAAACCTTTATAAAATATACAAAGGAAATTATAGATTTAATTTCAACTTCTTAATTATATAAATAGTTTTATAGTATAGTAAATATAATTTTAATAGTTTTAAATAAACTTTATATTCTTATAAACTCTATAGTTTAAGATTTAGAATTAATAATATATATATATTTAATAATATAGAATAATTTCCAACTTCTATAAAATCTTCTATAAATAACTACTTTTAGACTAAAATTTGAAAAGTTCCAATTACAATTATGATATTATAATAATTATTATTTAAGGTTTTTATAAATTTATAAATTTATAGTTTTATAATATAATATTATATTTTAACTTTATAAGTAATTTTATTTTATTTACAGAACTTTAAAAAATAATTTATAATAAGATTAGAGTTTAAAAATTCAATTATATTAGAAACGTAAAGAGGGCTTATTTCTATATTTTTAAATTTAAAAATAGATAATAAATATTTTAATATAACTTTCTAAAAGAGTTACTTTCAAAATATTAATAATTAAAAGATTTCTATTTTAAAATAAACCTTTTAAGTTTTAATAATAATATAAATATATTTCTTCTATATGAAAATATTTTGTAATTAGGTATTAAGAATTTTAATATATAAACTTAAAATATCTAAGCTTTAAAGTAATAAATTACTTATTTATATCTATTAGAAGAATAAGATGAAAATCTTAATCTTATATAATCTTAATTATAAATTATAATATATATATAAGAAGGAAGATATATAAAATAATATATAGAATTCTAAAAGAAGTAGTATAATATATTAACCTAAGAGAGAAAATTGCTATTATTTTTATAGCTTTAATAAAAACTATAAAGGCTGTATATGAATAGTAATCTTTACAGATTAAATAATTAATTTAATATAAAACTTCTATTTTTATTCAAGCAAAATAAAAGAAGTCTTGAAAGTAATTAGAAAGCTTTCTACCTTCTTAAAAATGATATATAACATTATAATTAAAAAGATTAAAATAGATAATAAGATCTAGAAGTATAGAATAACTTAAATAGACTTTTATAGAAAAATATTAAATTTAAACTTTCTATATTAAATACCTAAATATAAAATAGAAGAGCAAAAAGAATAATAATAATAATTAAAAAATATATACAATCTATAGCTATTAAGATATCTCTATTTTATAATCTATAGTTTAAAGCTTTTAAAGTAATTATATATATATATAACTATATTCTTTTGGCTTTTCAAAATTAGAAGATATTATATATATAATTCTATTCATATTTCTAGGAAGATAAGAATACTTATATATTAATTGTAGACTTCTCTATAAGGGTTTATAGCTAAAAGCTTAATAAGAGAAAGTATAATAGTAAAAAGTAGGTCTCTATTAGTTATAAGACTTCAATTTAGTAAGCTAATTAGTAGTAGCTATAAGAAGGTTTTTATCTCATAGTAGCTTTAAGCTATTATATTATATAATATATAATTTAGTCTTAACTATTCCGGCTTTCTATATAAGCTATAAGGTATATATTCTTATAACTAGTTCTCTTTTTAGAAAGCTTAGTCCCTCAGGCTTATAAATAAATACTATATAACTACTTCTAAATAGTTTTACTAATTAGTTACTAATTATTTAGTAGTTTGAGTAATAGTTAAAATAATAGAATAATAGTTAAAATAATAGTTAAATATATAAGAAAAACTCTTTAGGTAAAAACTAAGGCGTCTAACTTTATCTTATAGCTAATTAGACTATAAGGTACTTAATAGTAAATTAAGCCTATTAAGGTAAATCGTTAGGTAAAAACTAAAGTATCTAACTTTATCTTATTATATTAGAATTATTTAAGGCTTTCTAATAGTAAGGCGCTAGTATATATACTAATAATATTGATTATATAGAATATTAATTCTTAACTAAATATACTATAGTATTAACTTCTAGTAAGAATCCCCTTAGTGTATTTTTAGTATATTTTTAGCGATATTGTATATATAATACTTATACTAATAATATTATTATAATACGCCGTAGTAATAACTTCTAGTAAGAATCCTCTTAAGGCACTTTTAATACGTTTTTAGTAATACTTTATATAGTATATATACTAATCTTTTTAAATTAGTTATAATGATAACCTTTTAGCTAGATTGTCCCCCCATTATATTATAATTCTATATTTTTCGTTATATTTTTAGAGTAGTATAATTTCCTTTTGCCTAGAGTTTTTTATAAGTTACTTCTTAATATCTCTTTAGTATTATAGCTTCTTCTAGTAATAATTTTAGAATAGTAAAACTTTATAGGATAGTTTTTCTAATTATACTTTATATAGTATTTATTATAATAGTAATTAGGTATAATATAATTCAACTTATGATATATTTTATATAAAGGCTGGCTTTTAAGATATAGCTATTTTAAAGTTTCTAGAATATCTTTATAGTAGTTAAATACTAAGCTTTAAGTAGTATTAAGACTAATAGTTTTCTTAATACTAGTTGTTTTTTTATTAATACTACTGATAGTATCTTTCTAAAACTATAATATTTCTTATAAATATTTAACTACTAAAACTATAGCTTTAAGTATCTAATTATTAAACTTGTAATATTATAAATACTATTATAATTTAACCTTAAAGTAATAGAAGAAAATAAATATATAAAGTCTTAAGATTTCTATAAGGATACTTAAAACTTTATAAATTACTAATTATTTAATACAAAACCTTAGTAGGGACTAGTCCTTATACTAAAGTATATGAAGTATACTATATAGGTATAACTCTTATAAGATAAAATTAGTTAATAAGTAGTAAATAAATAGTATAGAATTAGCTTATATAAGTTCTAATAATAGCATATAGTAGTAGCTATACTACTAGGTTTATAAGCTATATACTAATTTAATAATAACTTACTAAATCTTATATATTATGAAAATCCCTAAGTATAGAAAATGACTATTTTAAATTACTATTGGCTAATCCTTAATTTTATATAAAATAGTACTTTTTAAAAAAGCTATAGGGGTAATTAAGAAGTTTTAAATAGTCTTTATAATTAGAAATTACTTTGCGGATTAATAGTATAAAAATTGCTATAAATTTACCACTAGATAGCTAAGCTAATATTATTTCTATAAGAAAAAACTATTATTTAAAGAGGTATATAAATACTATTATAATTACTACTTAAGGTTTAGTTAGTATAAATATCGCTATATTCTTATTAGTAATTTTAGTAGTAGTAGTAGCTATTTTGGGTATTATTATTACTTCTAATATTATTCCTAAGTATTTAGCGTCTATTTATTATAATAGAACTATTACTAAAATCCTAATCTTATCTTTCTAAGAGGTAGAAATTAAAGAATTATAAAGGTTTATAGTTAAAAGTTAAGTAAGAAAAGGTATAATAATAAAAAATAAGTTTCTATTGGTTATAAGATTTTTACTTAGTAGGCTAACTAGTAGTAGTTATAAGAAAGCTTTTATCTTAAAGTAGCCTTAAGCTACTATATTATATAATATATAATTTAGTCCTAGTTATTCCGGCTTTCTATATAGGCTATAGGGTATATATCCATACACTCTCTGACTTAAAAATATATAAATATTATATCTATATAATAATTTATAAAACTTAATTGAAATAAAATTAATATTAGGAATTTATATTAAAAGTATTATTAAGATTCCTCATAAGTTATATTTTAAGTAATTCTTTTAGAATTTAGAACCTTTTTTAAAAAGAAGGTTTTATAATTTAAAATAAAATGTTTAATAATAAGGAGTTTTTAATAGCAATTTTAAAGACTTTATATATAAGATATTATAAATAATCCTTAAGGAGATTTAAAAAAGAATTACTAAATATATAGAATAACTAAGAAATATACTTATAAAGTAAGATATTAATAAAGAAATAGATAGAATTACTAAATAATTCTAAATGAAACTAAGTATTAAATAAGTAAATACTTAAAGTTCTAAAGAAAAGCCTACTTATTTTAAAGTACAATTTAAACTTTAGCTTATTCTTCTTCTTTCTTTAGAATGTATAAGCTTTATAGTAGTTTTTAAAGAAGTATAAAAAAGGAATATAAAAAAGAAATAATTATAAACTTTACTTATAGTAAGATTTATTTCATAAATATCTTTCAAAATAGTTTTCTTAATAAGATATAAAATATATAGACAATTTAAATCTTATATAAGATTGATTACTTCTTTAAATAGATATTTAAGATCTAATTAACTTAAGAGTCTTATAGAAATAGATAACTTAAGATAAGTAATAATAAGACTACTAAGATACAAAATAAGTAAAAAGGAATATAAATAGTATTTTAATTATTTAATTAGTTACTTATTATTTCTAAGTAATTTAAAAAACTTAAAACAAAGCTAAGAAGAATGTTATATATCTTAAAAAGATTCTAATTATTGTAATATGATATAAAATCCCTAAGCTTTAAAAATATATACTAATGAGAATTACTTTTATTTTTGATATCTTATTAGTTATTCATAAGTTAAGAAGAATATTTAAATTATATAAAGATAAATATAGGCTTTTAGGATATTTACATGTTAGTTTAAGAGTTTTAAGAAGTTAAGAAAGTATACTTAAAAAGCTACTAGATTTTATAATTATAAATGAAAATTAATAAACTAACTATAAAAAATTGAATAATCCTTAAGTATTATTAGATTTATATTTATAAATTTAATAAGTAGGAGTGGCTGATGGCTCGCTTTCTACTATGACTATTAGTAGATATATTACCCCCTAAAGTATAGCTTTAGCCCTCCTACCCCCTACTGACTACTATAGCTAGCCCCTAGTTAATCTAAAGCTAAACTTCTTATAGCTATAGTTAGTATATTTATTCTATATTAATCTTTTTGATAATAAATAACTAATAACTTCTTCTATAATAACCTTACGGCTTTGTATCCTTACGGCTATATATAATTTAAATATCTCGAGATATTTAATTACTACTAACTATAGGTACTCTATCTGAATATTTATTATAATTTTAATATCTATAACTTTAATATCACTACTAAGCCTTACCTACTCCTAAGATAAAACTTTATACTATTAATATAAAAATTCTCTATTACTAATATAAACTAACTTATAATTTCTATAGAAATATCATAAGGCTTAACTTATTCTTATTAATATATAATCTTAATATATTAATTAAATATTA
>QAPG01001064.1:0-11503 GCA_004366825.1 Colletotrichum spinosum
ACTAATAAGTAAAACATTAATATAAATAGATTAGATCTTATAATTACTACTTCTTACTAATTTAGAAATAGTAATCTTTCTAGAGTTACTTATTTTATTTTAAAGTAAAATAAATTACTAAAATATATAAAATATAAAAGGTTCTCCCTGAAAAGATATAAAAGTCTTATAGTATATAATATAGTAAAGTATTATGTTTTCTAAAAAGATAGAGATTAAAAGACTAAAATCCTTTTTTTCTATTCAAAATAAAGATATAACTTAAAAACCTTAACTTAGAAATTAGAGATCTAAATCTTAGTATTTAAAATAAAGATAAATCTAAATCTTAGTATTTCTATTCTTTTTCTTAATTTCCTTCTTAATAAAATCAATTGAAAATTAAGGTAAGATTTGAGATAAAAGTAGTTGATTTTTCATATGTATTAATCTTTTTACTATTAAAATAATTTGAAACTAAAGAGGAAATAAACTTAAAGTTAATTTAAAAACATAGTCGATTAAGAATAAATCTCGAATATCTAAAGAGTTAAAAAGAGCTAAAATAGGCAGAAAAATCGGATTTTCAAGTATTAATATAGCCTATTAAATAAGGTTGATTTTTTGTAAAAATAAAGTAATTCTAGTAAAGTATTCGGTTTCTGTAAAAGTAGTAAAAAGGTAGAGATGTTCATAGATTTTGTTATAATATTCGATTTTTATAAATAAATAAGAAGGGTAATTTTTTAAAGAATAAAGTATAGAATCTTCAGGCTGAGAAGAGCTAGGTTTATAACTTATTAGAATAGATAGATAGGTAGGTAAATTAATAGTTAAGCTATTACTATAGATAATTATGAAATTAAGAGAAATATAATGTAATAAAAGTAGTTTTCTTAATATAAAGACCTATTCGAAATATTCTTAATAATAATAGTTAAATAGAAGGAGAAATAGTAATTTGATTAATAGTATGCTTTCTTATTTCTAATTATTATTCGTAGAAATATTAAGATTATTATATAGAAGGTTTATTTCGGAGTTCTAGCTATACTACTAGAGTTCTAGCTATAGCTATAGTATATAGGCTATTATAGCTATAGCGTATAGGACGTTATAAATATTATATATATACTCTAGTATAACATATAAACTACTATAGCTATAATATATGATGTACTATAACTATAGCATATAGGCTAAAATATAACGCATATTATAATATAACTATAGTATATTAGCTACTATAACTATAGTATATAAGGTGCTATAGCTATAGTATATATAGCTTGAACTACTTCTAGTACCTTATAAAAGAGTAGACCTCTATACCTTTACCTTATTTACTTAATAACCACTAGGGGTATGAAGGTAAAATGAGTATATATTTATAGACCGATTTTTATACGATTTATTCATATAGGAATACTATAGAACTGCATATTACTTCTATTAGAATAATAGAAATAGAAGTTCTTTAGATATTAGAATAAATCTAATAGTTTATATAACTCCTTGATTCTAATTAGAAAACGTAAAAGTTATAAGATTCTATATATAAAATATCTATCTAGTCTAAGTATTTCTTATATAACTAAGACTAAGACTAATTAAAGCTTAAATTAGCTAAATAGGGGAATATATATAATTGATAATTAAAGTAGTATTATTAAGATTACTAAATTATAATATAGGATTTCAAAGTTTAAAGTAAATCTCTTAATTGTTATGAAATATTATTTACAATATTAAAACTACTTTAAAAAAGTAGTTACAAATAAGTAAGAAAAGTAATTTTAATCAACTGAATATTATCAATATAACTAAATTCTTACTTTAAAATAGAAATAGTAGTTTTCTAATATATATCAAAAAAGAGATTGAATCTTTTAAGAGATTGTAGTACTTTAGTAGTACTAAAGGGTTTATTTATTCGTATTATTCCAAATCTTAAACTAATTACTAGTTAATATTGCATACTGATTAATAAATACTATATTTCTATAAATTAGAAATATTCTAAAGTAGCTAGGAATTTCTAAATCTTTACTTTTTTCATTAGTAGAAAATAGATTATATTTAATTTAATGTCTAACTTATCTGTTAATTAATTAAGAAACATAATACTTAGTCTAAAATATAAGTACATTGTATTAGAGTATAAAGAGGTATAGAAGAATATAGGGGATATTGGGTTTTAAGATAGTAATAGATAAAGAAGATATCTACTTTTACCCTAATATTAATAATGGTATTTTTCTAATATATATTATATATCAGAAAGCTTAGAAAACTTCTTATATAGTAAAGTACTTTCTATTTATTCGTTTAAGCAGACTATTAAGTATATAATTATTGAATACTATTGTTATTATATGAAATTGTTTTCAGAACTATTTATAATAGTCTTCTAAGAAAAAGATTATGATTGTAAATAATATTTAGTTATTTGTCCTATTGGATTATTTTATAATCTTAAAGGGATTATCTATGTTTAAAGTATTTTTATTTCTTAGGCATTTCTAAGAAATTATACTAGTAATAACTTTTGCCCGAGATTAGTTAGAGATATTTCGTCTTAGGGTTTTCCTATATATAGCTTTATTCTTAATTCTATTGAGTTATTCTTTTAGTAAAAGTATCTAGTATTAGTTCCATAATAGTTCTTTATTTTCTTTTATTTTCTTTGGCTAGTTATTCTTTCAAGTTTCGTTTCTTTGAATTCTTTAATTACTTCTTCTATTTCTATAGTATTGATATTGATCTATAAATGATATATACTAAGTCAATCCTTCTATTTAATAGAGTATTAGGATTTTAATCTTTTCTTTCTAAATTATACTATCTTTATTTTCAAGACTTTCTCTACTTTATAATCTTAAGATAAATCTTAGCATTCTTCTTCTCATATATTATAAAGTTTTATAAATTTAAAATACATTGCTGTTTATCTACATATCTTCTTATAATATGAGCTATAACGTTTAGATAAACAATTAAGATTACTAAGTAAAATCTTTATAACCAGTAGTAAATCTAAGTATTGATTAAGCTTTCTAATCTTTTCTAATTCTTTAATTAATCTAATTCCTAGAAGAGATAATTCTGTTAATCAATCTCTGAATAACTAGTATCTTCTTCTAAGTTAGAAAAGTATAATATATTTAAAAATTCATATTACCAGTATATATCTATCTTAATTTATTTAACTATTAAAGCCTAAGGCTTTTAAAGAATTAGTATATATTAGATTTCCCTATATAAGACTTTTAGGATTCTAAGTATATTACTTTAGACTTTTTAATATTAAAAATAGAATACAAAAGCTTAAAAACATTAAATTCTTAAAGTACTTAATATATTTAGAGAAATTATAAGTATTTATATTTATTTAATTAAAAGCTATATTATATCCTAAGTAATACTATATACGATAATTATACTTATATTAAGATATAAGTTAATAGAAGAGTTAAATCTATATCTAAATAGAAATTCTATTGAAATTTTATATATTATATTTACTAAGTTATTAGTTAGTAAGAATTATCTTAATATTAGAAGATTAGTTTATAGTTTCTCCAAGTTTATAAGTATAGTTATGTAGATTATCTTCTCTATTATTTTATTTTTCTCTTCTGAAATTCTATTAGTTTCTAGGTAATATACTACTAAGAAGTATAGCTTTATATCTAGGTCTTTCTATCTTAATTCCAAGAATTATCATAGGACTTTCAACTTAAAATTTAAATACTTACTTTAAGAATCCTTTAATTTCTTGTATAAAAGAATTAAAAAACGAGTTTTACTTTATTAATAGAAATATATATCATATAACTTAGCATTAATAAGACTATTTTAGAAAACCTATTTATTACTATTATTAATAAGCTATATAACCTATTAGGAACTTCGTAAACTTTTATAAAAGGAAATCGAAAGATACTTCTATTAATTCAATAATAAAGTTTATAGTAATAATATAAAAACATATAAATAAAGATAGAATGGGTTGGAACTTTCCTTGAAGCTTCATTCTTGATTTTAATAATAGACTATATATAATATAATATTCTACAAACTCTACAATTTCCTTTATGAAGAATAGGATTATATATATTAATAATATATTTTACTATGTTCTTCATATTCTTTAAAAACAGTTAAACTTTCAAAGCTTTGATGAATTATCTAGTTATTGATTCAAGGAAATAAAGCCTTTACTATCTAGAATATTCAATAAAATAGAAGGGTTTATTAGAGATTTTATCAAGTAATCTGTTAATATCCTTAAGTTTTTATAATCATTCACGGACTCTCTTTAGTCTTGTATTGATACTTTATAAATTTCTAAGGCTTTATTTTATAGTCTTATTTTGTCTAATATCTATTATTAAATAGATTATTCAATTACTCTATAATTATTTAGTTTCCTTTTTATGACAGTTAGTTTCAATTAGTTTGTATTCTAAATAGTATATCTAGGATAATATTAGTATTTCTAGAAATATAGTAGTATTGAAGTTGAAATTGTAAAAGGTATCTAGTTATTAGAATAAATAATAAATTAGCTCTTTTTCTATTTATAGTAAAAGGAGTTATATAAATTATGATACGTAGTATAAGAATATAATCGATTAATATGATTAATAGTATTTTCCTAACTAATTGAATTAATATCTTAATTTTTTGAATAATCTAAATTAGATACATAATTCCTAGTTCTATTAACTAACACTATTTTTGAGTACTTATTAGCATTTTTCAACATGAATAATTAGTCAAACTAAAGTGTATAGTATTTATGTTCTAGGTTTATAATTACCTCCTTTTTTCTATATAGGAGAAGAAATGTTATATCTATATTCTTAAACAATATTAATTAAAATAAGTAGTATTTAATTTAGATGATAGGAAATTGAACTAGTTTTCATAATAAATACTATTTCAATACTTATAAAGCGATTTCTTTTCTTCTAGATTAGTCTAAATACTATTTTAGAATAGTAATATTAATATTTTTAACTAGGAGTAATTGCTTATATATATTCTTAAGTTAATAGCTTTATTTTCCTATTCTAGAGCAACTTAACTCTAGAAATATTTCTTAGGATTAAATACTATAAACTTCCTATTATAACTATTTATTTCTCTAAATATATTAAGTACTTTAAGAATTTAATGTTTTTAAGCTTTTGTATTTTATTTTTAATATTAGAAAGTCTAAAATAATATACTTGGAATCCTAATAGTTTTACTCAGGGAAATCGAATACATATTAATTCTTTGAAAGCCTAAGGCTTTAATAGTTAAATAGATTAAGAATTATATCTAATGAGTAGTAGTATTTCTGAGTAGTTTTTAAAGTAACTATAGTACTATTAATAAATATTAAAGCGAATTCCTAGTATAACCTTAGGATTCCATTTATAAATCTTTAAGTATAAACTAGTGAATTCCTTAATCCTATTGGTATTATTATAGAGGTTTGGTATTTGTAATAGCTAAAAATTATTGATTATTCCTAGTAATCGTTAATAACTGATATTTGTAGAAATACTATCTAGTATTAACTATAATAATAAACTTCTTTTTATATAGCCTTCTTCTAACTTTAGATTATGACAGTATAAAATATATATTTAAGATTGTAATGCTATTTAGTATTCTTACATTTGGAGCTATTTGCCTTTTCCCTTCTATTTACTATTCTCTAAATTATAAAGATTAGTATTCTAAATAATATATAGAGTTTGATATATTTAGCTTTCCTGCCTAATACGAAGTTTATACAATACTTAGTAAATAATCTTTATAATAAGAGGATATATAGTTATATACTATAGCCTATATATATTTCTATAAGTGAATATAATTAAGAGAACTTAGTAGTATAACTACTAGTTTAGATTTAGTTCTAATTTGAAAGTATAGATATAGGAATTCGAAAGTCATAGAATAATAACTAGATATGAAAACCTATTAATATAAGCTTTATAATAATTAGTAGTAGCTTCGAAGTATTAAACTTACTATAATAATACTTATAATATGAATTCATACTAATAATAATACTACTAGTGTACCTTAACGATACTAGCTATAGATATAAAACAGAGTGATAGACTGAGACTAGATAACCATCCTTTCAAGTGTAAGTTAACAGCTATTTATAATAATACTATTAATAATAGTAATAATAATAAGAACTACTAGCAGATTACTTCTAGCTTCTATTACCATACTTAACCCCTACAACTTTAATATAAATATTAAGTTTATAAAGGTTATTAATAACTATGAGAATTATAACTACTTTTATAAAAGCCTAAAGGAGCTAGCTTTATATAAAAGCAATTTTCCTACTTTCCCTAGCTCTTTTAAATTAGTTATAGCTATATTTAGGTTTAATATATTATTAGAAGATAAAACTATTAGTAGAGCTAAAAAGAATAAAGTTCAAATAACAAAAAAGAATCTAACGCCTAAGAGTAAAGTATTTAAGGGTAGTTCTCAATACCTTAAATATATCTTAGAAGTAGCTTATTAGGTATCTGAAAAGATATATATATTGAAGTCTATTATAGAAGTCGTCGTTAGCTAATAGTAAGGAAAGTATAACTTAAAGTTAAATATGTTATACTAATTTAAAGACTTAAAGTAATTATAGCTATAGCTATAAGTATAAAGTAGGTTAGGATATAGGTTCTAGCTAGGAGGTAAATATTCTCTACGTGAAGTTAACGGCTTACTGAATATACTATATAGAACTCTATTTTAAGTAGTTTAAACAAAGTAAAGTGTGTAGAAATAGTACTAGTACTTAAGGTTTAACTACTATACACTCTACCTCTTAAGTATATTATTCTTAATAGAGATAAGAGGGCTAAAGTTAAATCTCAAGTAGTAATATATCTACTAAAGGTTATAGTAGGAAGCGAGCTATTAGTCTTTTGTCTAATTAGTCTTTTTAAAAGATTAAATTAAAGTACTTTAATAGATATTTTAAAGCTTCAAAATATAAATTTCCTATAATATATACTTTTAACTTGGTAGTTTTTGAATTTTCAAAACTCTTAAATATTCTATTTAATTACTAGACTAAATCGAATATATATTATATATCAATTAGTTAGTTGTATTGAACGGCTTTTGATCTATTGAAAGTTATATACCTATTAGGACTTTTTAAAAGAAGTTGCACCTAATAGTTAGCTCTTGCTTTATATATTCTATAGATAATACTAGAGCTGAGAAATTATTGAAATAGAAGAAACTTTAAATAGTAATAATATAGTTAGTTAATATAAGTATTAGTAAATATAAAAAGTATATTATAAAGGGAAGGTATAGACTTATATTCATCATACTTACTTCTTTAAAAGATTATAATAAGTTGTTATATAATACTAATACTAATTAGTTAGTATTTATAACTGGTTACTATATATAATTTATTGTGAGGATAGGTACGGCACCAAGGCTGCCATATAGCCATACCGGCTTATATAAGGCCTAACCGCTCTATTTATATACGTTTAAATACTTCACTCTGTTTTAAATAGATTATACTTTAAAATAACCTATATTCAGACTATATATTATATTATTTATTTATTATAGTTATAAGCCTAGTAATATTCAATTTATCTCTAAACTACTCTCAATTAATTAATATAAAGGAATTCTTTTTTAATCTATCTTATTAGTCTTTAATAAACTATTTAAAAATAATATATTTAGCTATTAGTAGTTTTAATATAATAATAAAGCTATCTAATAGCTCTTACTTTAACTATTAGTATATTATATTATAATTCTATATAACTAGCTAAAATATCTAGAAATACTTCAATCTAGATATTAAACTAGACTTTCATATTTTAAAAGTAATTCATCTACTTAGTTTTAATATATAATTCGTCTAAGAATATTATTTAATAAATAACTATAGGTATTAAACCCTTTACTCTTAATACTAAAGGTATTTTTAATTACTATATAGTAAATCTTAAGTTTCAAATAGTTTAAGAATCTAATTATCAGAAGATAAAGAAATATTATAATATAATTTAGATATAAATTAATATTACTATTAGTAAAAGCTTTCTAATACTTATTTAAATAAAACTTCTTGATAATAATAATATCTCCCTTTAAGTTCTTCTAAGAATTCTAAGATACTAATATATTTAGAATAATTTAATTATATAGTAATAAATCAGATTGAAATATGATAAAATCCTTAAGAAGGCTAATTTAAATATCTCTAGTTTAATATAATATAATAAGTTGAATATTATTTATTTTTAAATTGTTATTTATTAGATTCTTAAAATCTAGAGAATACTTATAGTTAAAAAATAGTTTTACATATTTAGTCAATATATTTTAACTAGTTAGGTTATACTTTAATATTAAAATATTATTAAAAGAGAAATTTTAAATTTAGAAATTAATAGTCTAGTTGAATATAAAAAGATCTTCTCTATCTTATTTCACACTAAAGAAAGTTTAATAAAAAGCTATAGTAAAATACTATTTATCTTAATTATTCTTACAAGAAGGTTAGATAGTATATCTTAGTCTAAATTAAAATACCTATATAATTTTAGAAGTTATTTATACTTTCTAGAAGATTATAAATATATTAAGTATATTATAATAAGTTTATATACTCGATTTCCTGATATTTAAATAATAATTACTATTTAAAATAATATTATAAATAAAGTAAATAACTTAGAACTATATACTTTTTACTATAGGCTACTTAAAAAAAGATAACTAAACTCTAAAAGATATATTAATAAAGCTAAAATAATACTTTTAGATATCTTAAAAGTTAAAATAACTCTCTTAAGTAGTAAATCTAATAGTAGTAACTACTATTTTTCCAATTTAATATATATAGGTATTAACTCTTTTCTTTTTAAAACATTAGTTATAATCCTCTTAAGATCTTCTTAACTATTTGAAAACCTTACTTACTTTTAATAAATATAATATTTAATAATTATAAAGTAATCCATATTACTAATTTGATGGGATCCTTTAAAAAAGGAGTTTTTAAATTAAATAAAGAAATAGATACTATTTAATATAATTTAATTAACTTCCCTATAGTTAAATTAAGTAAATAAGTAATTAGAAATATTTTTAATAGTTTAAAAAAGAAGAATATACTAAACTTAATATTAAATAATATTACTTATATTGAAAACCTTTATGTTAATATTATTTTAGATGTTCTACTTCTTAATAAAACTAAAATCTAATATATAAACTTTAAGTATACTTTTAGATTTAATTTAAATACCTAATCTATTATTATAAAATAATTATTTAGAAAGTATAACCTTATATTCTTTAAATACAAACTAGTTATAAACTATCTTATTATTTATATCAATAGTTTAAATATTACTTCAGAATATCTAAATATCTTATTTTCTTAATTTTACCTTAAGATAGCTTTCCTAGATATAAGATTTAATAATACTTGTATATAGTACTTTTGAATAGGATACTTTAGAAACAATATTCTTAAGTATTTAACTTTTAATACTTAAGGAGTAAAAATTATAAGATTAAAATAATTAGATTATTCTTACTATATAGAAGCTTACTCTTAATAGGTAATTTCTAGATAAACTTTAGAATTATAATTAATTCGCATGTTTCACTATATTAGCTAAGGTTTGTTTAACTTTCTTAAAGCTTATATAGATAGGTCCTAAGTACTTATTATTAAAAATATATTTTCAGGCTTACTCTTTATATTTATACTACTTAATAAAACCTATAATTAAATTTCTTAAGTAATAATAATATTGAAAAGATAAATTAAGAAGTAAAAAAGCCTTTTAAAATATAAGATTTAATAGAATATTAAAAAAATAATTATAATAATTAATAGAGAAACTAATTATTAAAGATAAGTAATAAAATAAAGAATTAATCTTAACTTATCTCTTTCTTATATTAAAGACCTAATTAGAATAAATAGGTATATTAGACAAAGACTAATTACCCAAGAAATTAAAAATATAAATAACTATTAGACTACTATTTAAATTATAAGTAGAATTAATTTAAATAGTAGTTATATTATATAATATAATTCTAAATTTTGAAAGTAATTAGGAATTATTATATAAAGTTAAAGAAGTTTAATATAAATAGTATTTTTATTAATAAGTGCTAGAATATATTTTAAATTCTTATTAAGATTTATAATTTTACTAGGGATAGATATATACCTATAGATAATAAATATTTCTATTTAAGAAATACTATGGATAAAATATTTTAAAAAAGTTATTTAAAGTTAAACTAAGGAGATATATTAAATATTTGGTAGGTTATATTCTAAATATTTATAACTTCTATAAGATTTAAATTCCTATTTTTTAAAATATTGTTATTATTTAAAATATTAAATTTAATACAATAAGGCTTTACTTAAAATAAAACTTATATAGAATACTTACAAAAGAAGTTATAAAACCACTAGTTAAATTAATTACTAAAGAATATAATAACTTTATTTTTAAAATATTTAGAGATTTTGAGATAATAAGAATACTTACTAGAAAGCTTTTTTTCTATTAGTTATCCTATTAATATTAAAAGTAGCTTTAGATATTAAATTAAGCTTAGAGTTAATTTTAAAGCCTAATAAAAGAAGTTCAATTATATTTAAGTTAATATTTAAACTAATAAGACTAATTTAAACTTCTAATTAATTTTAATTATATAGAGTAATTCCAAATGAAAATTAGAATTTGAAACATATATTAATAAGTAGAGAATTAAACAGTATATTTAAAATAAGAAATCTAACTAGTTAAAAGGAAATACCTATTTTAACTAAACAAGAAGGTAATTATCTTAAGACTCCTAATTAATTAATTTAAAAAAGATTAAAATATAATCTTAAATTTCAACTAATTAGGTTAAATTTAAGTATTCAAAAATCTAACTAATTATATAAGAGTAGATAGTACTAATAACTTAAGCTAGAGATTAATATTAATAATTATATAATACTTTACAAAAGAAATTAAATAATAGTAATTTATATTTTATAAAGTATAAATAAGATAGTTTTATTAATATCTATTTATCCAATTAATAGTAAAAACTAGATAAAGATAGTTCTAACTTCTTAATTATATTCCTTATTATTTAAAATATAATATTAGAGAAAAAGAATCTTTTTATTAAGATTTAAATATATTTTAATTAACTAGTTATACTACTCAAGATTTAAAAAGATATTACTAAATTCTTAAAACTATTATAAAAACCTTTTATTAAAATAATAAGAATTAAGATTATAAAGCTAAAAGAAAAACATATTTAATAAGAAATAGGTTATTAGAATATTAAAATAAAGCCTTTTCTTTTTAAATAGGTTTTTATTTATAAAATAGATATAAATAGTTTTCTTAGAATAATATAAAATAAAAGTTTATATATATATAGATATATAACTAGTTAATCTATTATAAACTATATA
>QAPG01001065.1:0-11556 GCA_004366825.1 Colletotrichum spinosum
TTAATTATAACTTTATTAAAACTTCTATAGTTAATATAGAAATATAGAAAACTATCTTTCTTTAGTATAAAAAGGATTAATATATTTATTTTATTTATAAATAGCTATATATATCTATTTACTAAGTTTTCTATAATATATACTTTTAATTCTTCTAACTACTACTTATTTAATAAATATATAAACCTATAGAATAACTTCTTACCTAGCTCTAAATTAATAATATATTTAATATCCTTAAAAACTAAAACTAACTTTATTACAACTTTATTAAATACTCCCTACTTACTTATAAGCCTTTTAAAAATATCTATAATTATAATAACTCTATCTCCTTCCCTAAGAACTTCTATATAAATTCTAAATTCTTCTCTTATCCTATTTATATATAATATATAAATAATCCTATTATTCTTAATAATTTCTTAAGTAAATACTTCTAACTTAATAATAAATATCTATATATAATACTAAATATTTATCTAAATATTTATTCTAATACTTTCTTAACCTATAGAATACTATTTTNAATAAATATCTATTTATAATACTAAATATTTATTTAAATATTTATTATAATATTTTTTCAACCTATAGAATACTATTTTAATAAGAAATCTATATATCTATCTAATTAATAGGTACTAATAAATAACTAGTATAATTTCTATAAATAACTATTTAAATCTATAAAGAAGAATATTGATTAGTATAACTTTCCTAATTCTATCATTAAACTATCAAATCCTTCTAAAGTAAATATAATTACTTTAGTTAAAACTAACCTTAATAATATAGCTAGCTACTTACTAATAAGATCTACTTATAAATATAAATCTATATTTACTATTACTTCTATCTCTTTAATACCTTAGAGAATAATTATTAAACCTTTAGTTATTTTCCCTATAAAAACTAACTTTTTAATTAGTATAAAAACTATTAGTTCTATCTCTATACTTACTTATTTCTCTAGATCTCTTCTATATAAAAACTAGTATTAATAGTTTAAACTAAAATATAGAGCTTTATAGTATTCTATTTTTAGGTAGCTATTAGTATTATATTTATACCTATTTTACTCCTATAATTTACAACTCTATACTTTATCTTATTATATAAGAAGTATGCTTCTATACTCTATAGAATTACTAATATATATATAGTTCTCTAAATTAAAATAAATATAATATTACCTAACTTATCAATATCTTATTACTAACTTTTTAACATTAATAGAATTAATAACCCTATTTATCCTACTATTTATAAAGGTAAAAATAGTTAGAAAAACTATAAGCCTATATATAAATACTTATATCTCTTATCTTATATCAATTCACTAATATAATACTATTAGAATTCCTATAGTCCTTTAGCTTCTATTATAATATTTCTAATTCTTAGAATTAAAACCTTAAATGTCTCTATTTCTTTTTAAATCTAAATATAATTAATACAAATAAATAAAAGCTTCTTTCTTATTCTACTTAAATTGAGATATACCTAAGTTTTAATATAATACTAATTACTCAGTATAATACTATATACATAATTAATATTCTCCTTATTATATTTCTCTAAGCTTCTATTTATATAACTTCTCTTATATTTCTAGGTTAATATACTATTAATAAATAAATATAATAAAATTAGCTTAAATAGAATTATCCTCTAGATTAATCATATAGTTTCTTTATTCTATTTAGAATTAGAATACTAGTTTTATAAATATCTACTAGATCTATTAGTCAACTATACTACGTAATTAGATTTAATAACTATCCTTAATAATTATAATCTAATTATTAACTTATTTAATTATAAATCCTTCCCCTATTATTCTATAATTATATAAAAGTAGTTTTTCTTAATCCTTAAGTAGTTTAAATACTACTAATCATTTAGCTAGCTATTAGATAAAAACTATAGTCTACTTTTTATAAACCTCTTATTACTTCTATATTTACTCTTAATATATCGCTATTTAGAACTATATAGTTTTAAACATCTTATTTATAATACTTACTAAGTCTAGTTTAAATAGGAATAGTAATTCTCATAATACTTAGGATTATTTATTAAATCTAAATATTAGTTACTAAAGACTTAGTAATTATTTAGACTTAGGAAATATAGTAGAAATTATTCTACTTCTTCTTTTTATATTAAGAAGTAAGTATTTCTTTCTTTAAGATCTATTTTATATATAATTATCTAATAGGTATTTCTTTTTAATTCTTTTAATATTTTATTAGTAAAGGTTTATATTAATACTAGGCTTTAATTTATCTTAAGTAGTATATAAGAAGTGTTTTTCTTTAGAAATCTCTTCTCTTAGGATTACTATCTTATTATTATTATTACTTTACTTACCTAATTCCTAGTAATAGTATAGTATAATACTAATAGTCTTATTATATACTTCTACTAAGTTAAATATTAATTATTAAAGTTTATTAAGGCTTATATAAGGTTTATACTTATAAAGTAGGTATTTTCTATAAATATAGTTACTACTTAATATTTTTATTTATACTAATTACTTAAAAAATTAAGTAGAAGTAATAGAATTATAAGAGTATAGTTAAAAGTTTTAACTAAAGAAGGTTTAGATATATAGGTAGAATTTATATTACTATATAAACTATTACTTAAAAGATCTAAGTTGTAATCTTTCGGCTGAAGATTCTTTCTAGTATTTTAGTAGCTATAGCTAGCTAGTTACTAGGTATACTATGTAGTCTTATTAGTATATTTCTATACTTTACTTAAAAGAATAATAAGTATAAGAAGTTTTAAAACATTTAGCAATATTATACTAATTCCCCTACTTTCTATTTAAAAATATAGTTTGATATAGAAATATATTATATTTACATAAATTAGTAATACTTTATAGAATATTCTTAATAGTAAAATTATTAAACGTTAGCTATAATCTATAAATAGAAGAACTAGTTATAATTAAATAAGTATTAATTCTAGAAGTATACTTAATAAATATTGATCTAAAATAACTTCTATTCTAGTTTATAGATATGAGGATAGGAATTTGCTTTGAAATAACTATTTTAGTCTCTAAAGAATAAACTTTCTACTATGAAACTTATTAAAGGATATTAATTATAATATAACTTTAATTTTCTTAAGTTTCTAAATAATAATTAGTTCAAATTACAAATAATATAAGATCTATTAAATATATTAAAATAATAGAACTATTATTCTAAATCAACTTTATATATTAAAATCTTAATATTACCAATTAAGTAGATACAAATATATAGGAGATCTTACTTATAATATACTATTAGTATTTATCTAATTAAACTAACTTTATATAGTTATAATTAACCTATTAACTTCTAATGAGTATATTATAAATATAAGTATTATATATAATACTTGTAAGCACTATTTGATTCTAATTTACTAACTTACTTCTCGTTAAACTTATACGTTCTATATTACTATTAATATAAAAATAACTAATTAAATACTATTAATATATTAGATTAATAGTAATAATATTTATTAAGAAAAGAATTATTACTTCTTTTTTCAATAAAACCCTTCCTTAAGCCTTCCTAAAGTTTAGATTATTACTTCTAATTCCTATATATTATTCTTCTTCTGAATTACATTATGAAATTAATAACATTTTAGAAACTCATTATTAAATAAACTTACTTAAAGGTTATTACTCTATATTAGATTTAAATATAAGAGAATTACTCTAATTATTATTACTTATAAGTTCTTTATTTTACTATTGAAACTTAAGTATAGGAGAATTGCTTTAATTATTATTAATTATGGGGGATTTATTCTATTCTTCTAATTTTAATATAGGAGAGTCATTCTAACTATTATTATTAATATTCAATTTGC
Organism: Colletotrichum spinosum; assembly: GCA_004366825.1. Taxonomy (NCBI): domain Eukaryota; kingdom Fungi; phylum Ascomycota; class Sordariomycetes; order Glomerellales; family Glomerellaceae; genus Colletotrichum; species Colletotrichum spinosum. The sequence goes on from QAPG01001065.1 coordinate 3,895, forward strand.
TTAATGCTATTTAACATAGAATAATATAAATAATTTCTACGAGAGAAATTATTATAATTCTTCTTTCATAAAATACTATTAATAGTAAGTATATATATATATATATATATACATAATAATAATAGTTTAAAATAAGAACTTATATAATAATAGTAATAATAATGGGAAGAAAGAAGAATAGTTGAAATGAAAATATTATAAAAGAATACTATTAATTTATTATATCTTTATGACTTACTCTAACTTACTCTAATATTTTCAATTAGTATTATCTATAATAAATACAAAAAGAATAATTTTATATCTATTTGTATTTAATATTGCATTTTAAAAATAACGAATATTTCTCTTATTCTATTTATTATATATTTTAAAGGGTTTATATATATCAAATAGGAATGTTAATTAATTCTATGTATTAACTAATATTTATTGAATTATAGTTATTTCTCAAAGGGTATATTATAATAAGTTTATACTTATAAGCTACTCTTTTAAGTTATATAACCTGTTTATATAAGATACATCTTATATAAAATATATTCATAAACCTATATATTAAATATTACTACTCTATAGATAGCTTCTAATATAAATAAACTTTTACTTAACTATCTCTATAGGCCTAACGGTATAGTTCGTATTAAATCTTTAGATTTATTCTTTGAAATGTATATTTATTTCAAATGAAAAAGAAGACTTTGGTTCCTTAATGTCTTTTTTCTTTAGAAAATATAATATCTTCTTGTACTACGTACTATAAAACTTCTATATTGTTTTAAGAAGAACTTATGATTTATATACTTTAAATAATATATTTTAATTGAACAAAACAAATAATTTTGAAAAGATTACTATTTTTAAATTAATAAGAAGTAGTAATCATAAGGTCTAATCTATTTATATCAAAGCTTTACTCATTTATACAGATATTTTTAAGATAATAGTAAACCTATTACTTCTAAAACTAAAGATGTATATAAATACTCTAAACTTCATATAACTATACTATTAGAATGACCCTCTTTAAGTAATTAAAGATAATATAAATATTTTTCGAGTATATAAGTTTCTATAAAGATTTTATAAGCCCTTAGGATTTACTAATAAATTCTTAACTGATAAAGAAATTTCAAATACTACTTTAGATAGTTTTGATAGTATAGACGAATTTCTAAACATAACAAAAGGATTAACTAATAACCTATCTTATATAATAGATTGGGTTTATCTAAATAAATAGTTATAATATATATTTTAAATAGTTTGAAATCTAATTATACAAATTCTATTCTCTCGATAACTTAGAGTTTTAGATCTAATAGGGAGCTTATACTTTAAATTCTTTATTTTCTAATTTATTAGATAGATCTAAAGAAAGAAATGATAATTCAATTAATTATGTTCAAAGTATCTAGAGAAAAAAGGGTTTGAAGTTATTGAAAAGCTATATTAAGAATGAGATAGAATCCTTCATAGAAACTATAAGAAAAATAATTATACTAAAGACAATTATACTTATTTTTATCTAAAGAGAACTCTAAGTCTATGAAGAATATTCTAACTAAAAACAATAGTATAAATATATAGAGATCTATAAAGAAGAATTCAGAATATATTAATATTACTTCAATTAGAACTAAAGTAACAACAAAATAGAAAATGAGTTATAAGAAGATGAAGAAAGTTCTAAATCTAAAGAATTTATTTCTCAAAATAGAGATCTTAACATATTTTCTAAAAAAAGATGATATTGTTTAAAATATAAGAATTATCTAAGGACTATATATATAAAATAACAATAACAATAATAAGACTCTAGACTTTTTAATAAATTAATAGATCACTAGAAACTCTAGGAATTTAATTAAAAGAGAAATATATAAAAACATTCATTTGTATTTAAATGTAGCTACTGCTATTTATATAATTAAACATGAATCTGTTTTATTCAATATAAAACTAGTTTAAAAATAGATAAAATAGAGGAATACTATATACTTAATAATTAGGATAATAAGATACCTAAAGATATCTCTAAAACATCAAACTTTTATATCAAAGGAAGTTTATTATATTTTAGAACTATGAGTTAATTTATGATTTTAAAGCAAACTTAAGATTATGCGAATCATATCGATTCTCTCAAAAGAACCTATACTATATAACATAAAAAAGAATCCTACTTTAATAATTAGGATTCGGACAAATATCATATAAAATTAATATTCATATTTTATAAAAAGATATTATTCTTTCTACTATTATATGATAGAATATTCAGCTTTTATAAGACTATTTAGATCATACTAATATAAGGACTATAAATAATCTGAAAGATAATACTTTAAATATATCTTAAACAATAAATCAAATAGAAACTCTTTCTTTTTATAAAGCTTATATTAAAAGAAGCCTTACTAATAATATTAATAAAACTAAGAAAGACCGAAAATGAGATCTTTAATACTTAGATTATATTAGTTTAGATTTATATAGATTTATAACTCTTATAATATAAAACACATTTAACACATTTATTTTATTTATTAATAAATCAATTAGGTTTAATTAGGGATTTTATTGAAAACCGAATCAGCTAAAGAAGATTTAAAAATACTTCTCAAATTTGAAGAATGAATAAGTACTAGTAATAATAATGAGACTAAAATAAAAGAATTTAATGCTAATAGAAGTAATGAATTTACTGATAAGAAATAAACATAAATTATTCTTATTCTACTATTACTTATAATATTAAACCTCTCTATACTTATGAACTTAATAATTTAATAGAAAGAATAATAAGAACTCTAATTAATAAAGTTAGAGTTCTAATGTATTATTTGAATCTATCTTATTATTTATAAGAAGATACTTTAATAACTTATATATATATATATTAGAACTTCTTATAGTTCTATACATCTTAAAACTCTATATAAATCAAAAAACAAAGTAAAGCTTAATATTAATAATATTAAAGTATAAGGTAGCTTTACGTTTTATAAAAATAAAGATTCTAATACTAAGAAATTAAATATAAGAACTCATAAGGTAGTTACTATAGCTTATAGAAATAACACTTATAAAATTTGAAATTTTAATAGAAAGAAAATTACATAATCTGGGGATATAAAAATCCTAGAAAGTATTTGTTATGATTAAGAAAAAGAGTTATTATTGGTTTACAACTAGTGAACGTTGTAATCAATCGATTGTGTAAATAGTATATAACTAGTTATCTCTATTCGTAATATTTATAACTAAGTTAAAGTATATATATATATATATATATATACTATACGTTATATAGATAAATCTATATAATACCCTTTTTATTCTTATTAGTTTAAATAAGTAGGTTGACTACTTAGTTATTTATTATTATAGCTTCAGCTATTTTAGTACTGTATTTAACTTGATATTAGTAATACTTTCTTTTGTAGTTAAAATATATAAAATACTAAAATTAGTATAAAATATAAAAGTAGTATAAAATATAAAAGTAGTATAAAATATAAAAGTAGTATAAAGTATAAAAGTAGTATAAAATATAAATGTAGTATAAAATATAAAAGTAGTATAAAATATAAAAGAAGTATAAAATACAAAATAAGTATAAAATTGCTTCTAGTTATATAAGTCTTTTTAGTTATATTAAAAACTGTAAAAATACTATAAATAGTATTTTTCTATAGAAATATGTTTCTTATTTAGTATTATATTAGGTATTTTAGGCTTCTACTATAGTATATTTCTTTCTCTTTCTATTTTGTTCTTCTTATTATTTTATATATTTCCCTTTTACTTTTATTTCTTCTTCTTATTGCTATTAGTAGTTTTTATAATACATCTTTCTATTTATACTGTTATTTTATTTATTATTATAAATTCCTTAAAAGTTTAGTTGTTAGATTTATTAATTATTTTACTTATAAGGCTGTTTTTATCATTAATTCAATAGATTATAAGGATTTCGTTTTATTTATACAATTATTGAAATATTATAATACTAAGTATAAAATACTCCTTTTTAGTAATATTTAATATAATAAGGTATTTATAGAAGAAGTAAGAGTTAGTATGAATTACTATTAGTATTACTAGTATCTTTAGGTATTTAGTTCCTTATTTAAAAGTAGTAGAAATTATATATTTTATATTAACCTTTATAGTTATATTATAAATCTTAGAAGGTAAGATATTTTATATAATTCTTTTTAATTTAATAGAAGAGAAGTAGATAATATTACTTTTAAGTTTAAAAGTATTATTACTTTCAATATTTCCTTTTGTTTTTAGGATAATAATAATCTCAATTAAGATATTATATTTTATTACTAATAAAGAATCTATTAATAAAGATATAGAGCTTTATCTCTTTTATTTTAATAGGTATAAATATTAGGTCTTATTCTAAGTTATTTGTTTATTATATAAAATATTTATTAAGTATCTTAATATTTCTTTTTATTAGGTTTTAGTATTAAGTTATAATAGAGAGGTTGAAATATACTTCTAGTTAGTAGATAGAGGTTATCTATACTTTTTATACTTATTATTTAATATATACTAACTTGATTTTACTAGAAGTATAGTTAATAAGTTTAATTTTCTTATTTTAGCGTTTCTAAATAAGAATTATATTAGTATTATTTCAAAAAGTTATTATATTTTCATTAAAAATAAGAAGCCTATTACTTTATAAGTATTAACTTTAGTTTTATTATAAATCCTACTTATTAGAATTCTTCTTCTTCTTTATTATTAAATTTAAATAAGTAGAAATTAAAGGTATTATTAGTCTATATATTTATAATATTGAAGTATAAGTTATTTATTCTAGAGATTATAAAGTAGAAATTATATAATAAGTTTCTATCTTTAGTCTATCTTTATAGTAGTTAGAATATATTATATATTACTATATATTTAATTCTATAGGGTTACATACTAACTAAATCATAATAATAATAGTATTATTTAGATATACTTATTATAAATTAATAAGTAGTTTTATTACGATAAAGTAGTTTAGTAGTATTTCTACTTATATATATATTTAAATAATATCATAGAAGTAGATTTCTATAGAAATATTAGAATATAGTATTATTAATATAAGGTAATAGTTGATTTATTATATTATTAGTAGTTATATAAGTATATTAGTCTTCTTCTAACTATCAAATCTCTTAATAATTAGCTGTAACTTTTTATATAGTATATTATTAATACTTTTGATTTTATTAGTAAACCTAAAATTAAAGATTCTTATTAATTTATATTTTTAGATATGAAAGTGTTTGAAATGTAGTATTTTCTTTATTATTAGGATTTCTTATTCTTTAGTATCTAAGTTTTAAAAGGTTTGCCTAGTATTATATTAAGGTTATATTAGTAGAGATCAATAGTTTTAGTTCGTACTTCTACTTCTTTTGTTATAAGATAGATATTATAATATATAGTATTAAAAAGATCAGTTCTTATAATAAAGATATTATTTTTATATAGTTATTCTTATTATCTTAGTTTTTCTTTAGGTATTATGATTATAATTCTTTTTTTAAGTAGAGTTTTCTTTTAGTTTTATTATTATAGAGATTTTTATTATTTCTCCTTTTAACTTGAGGTTAGTAGTATAGTTTCATTATTATTATTTAAAAAATATTAAGCCTACGTTTTATTTCTATAATATATATTTCACTATTTATTATGATAAGCCTAAAGGGTTTAATTTAGCTCTAATATCCTTAGTAGATATATATATTTAATTATAATAAGAATTAGTAAATAGATATCATAAAAGAGTTATCATATGTATTTAAGATATTCAAGATTTAATACTATATATAAATCCTATATATTATATCTATTACTTTATAGATAATTATATATATCTTATAATATCTAAAGATAGTAATAATTCTATATCAAAGTATAAATATATTCTAAAGATAAATAGAATTAATATAAAGCTATTAGAACTATTAGTATTATTAATTATTTTAGTTATACTTTAGAATACTTATTCTCTTAATATCTCTAGTACTTTATTATATATAGTCTTATAAACTCTCTATGAGGAGGTATAATACTATTTATTCTTATTAATATTATTATAAGCTTTAATTAATATAATCTTTATCTTACTACTTATATTATCAATTTCTCTTTTTCAACTACTAGTAGTTAAACTATATTTTATATTAATAATAATTCTATCTAGAGAACTTTAGTATATATTAATTTAATATACCTTTAGTATATACTATATATTTTCCATAGAAATATATTTTATAAATCCTTTAGCTATAAATACTATTAATATATTAATTATATATAATATAAGTCTATAACTATTAAGATATATAATATGAATAATAGTTTCTATGTTCAACGTGTAGTTATTTTTAAGGTCAGATTTAAATTTATATACGTCTTACTATTTGTTCAGTATTAGTAGTAATCTTTTATAATTATTTTAATCTTATTAGTAGTTATAATTCAGTTTACTTTATTAAAGATATTATTTAATCTTTAGATATTAGAATAATTGATTTTCTTATAGAACTATCATATTTCTATTCCTATAAGGATTTTTTAAAATTGAAAACTATGAATATTTCTTATAATTCTTTATAAGTAGAAATATCCTTTTCTATTTAACTTTATTATTCAAGTTATTAAAGTAGATTTAGAGTTGATTTATATTAAGAAAATTAAGAAAAAATAGAATAATTATTAATATAATATTAAAATTAATACTTCTAAAAAGTATAAGTATTTAAATTTTATTACAATTCATAAACCCTTACCTATTTCTAAGCTTTGAATTTATTTTTAAACTAATTTATCAAATTAGATATTAAATATAATTCTCTAGAAAGCTTTTAATCATTATATATTTCTTATAAAGAGTTTTCTTATTTTTATATTCACGAAGATATTTTTGAATATAATTTTAGAAAACTTCAGAATTAAGAAGAATTCTAATTTTACCAGTATTATAAAATAGTAATAAATATAATTCTAAAGGATTTCTATAGGTTCCTTAGGATTAATTATTCTTACTTTACAATTTATTATTATAAAGTATATTACTATAAACTTTTCTTCTGATATTTTATTTATATTATTATATAATATCTCTATAGGTCTTTCTATTAGTATAATATTATTAAAGTATTTAGAGATTTCTACTACTAATTCTATATTAATAATAAATACTTTCTTAAAGTATAGTATTACTACTTTATACCTTTTAGCTATATATTCTATTATTTAGTATTCTATTATTAATTTTAAATATGTTTAGTATTTACTATAGATGTCTTTATTGTAAGGTTTTTTACAAGGTAGTTTTAAACTATCACTATTATCTATGTATTATAAAAGTTAATATAACTACTAAGAGCTAAAGTACAAGTTATACTTTAAGCTATTATATATATAGTTAGCTAGAAATCAACTATACTTTATGATATAATTACTTTTTTAGTTTTATTATCATTATTAGTTTCCAAAGATGGCTATAATCTATATATAGAACCTATTAATAATTAGCTTTATTTTATTAATAATATTATAGAGGATATTAATTATATTATATATTTAATATATAGTTATATATATTTCTTTATTAACTTTCTCTTATAA
>QAPG01001066.1:0-11507 GCA_004366825.1 Colletotrichum spinosum
AATTACGAAATTTATAAATAGATAAGTTACTATTATAATTATATTAATTATAATTAATATAAAAGATTAAAAAAGGATAGTATTTAATCATAAAGAATATATCCTTTTTATATAAATACTATTTATAGTTCTTTTTAACTTCTAGATTTAAAAAAAGAATCTCTATTAATATAATAGAAGTTTTATTAAAACTCTTAAAATCTTTAACCTTATTAAGATAAATTATAAATAAATGATTTAGTTTTTTATTAAGAGAAAGATCTAAGTTATTATTACTATTATTAAATCTATTAAGAAGAAAGAAATAAGTAGTATTTTTAGTAGAATTATAAATTCTATTAGACTTAATAATAACTAGATTCTAAGAAAAAGTATTAGAATTAAATTAGTTAGATTTATTCTCTTTATTAAGGTTTTTAAAATCTATAATCTTATTAGGATAAATTATAGATAAAATATTTAGTTTTGTATTAGGAGAAAGATTTAAGTTATTATTATTATTATTAATTTTATTAGGATGAAGAAAATAAGTAGTATTTGTAATAGAATTGTAAATTCTATTAGACTTAATAATAATTAGATTTTGAGAAGAATTATAAGAATTAAGTTAGTTAGACTTATTCTTTTTATTAAATTAATTCGATTTAGTAATAATAGTATTATTAAAAATAGATAACTTTTCTTTTTATTGATAATTAAATTAATTTTTAAGAATATTTATATTTCTAGATTAAATAGTATCATAGGTTTGAAAATCTTAAACTAAATAGGTATTATAGTTATAGGTAATTATAGTATTTGTTTTTACTTTTAGATTAAGCTTCTTAGAGTACTTATTTTTAATCTTATAGTAATAAATACTACTTTAAACTTTTAAATTACTAATAAAAAGCTTTCTTTTATTTTTTAACTTATATAGAGTCTTAAATTTAATAGAAGAATGCGGTGTTTTATTATAAATATAGATAGAAGCTAATATAGCTAATTCTTAAAAGTATAAAAGTAAATTAGAATTATAGAAAAAAGTTCTAGTTTTATTAATTATAATTCTTATAGCTTTCTTAATTAAACTATTAGGTTTATAAGTATAGAGTAGTTTTGTATTATAAATAATATTCTTATTAGGATAGATAAATTTTATTTTATTATTAGAGAATTGAAAGTTACTATTTATATTAACTTCCTTAACTTTCTTATTATTTCTATTATTATTAGTTGTATTAATAAATTCTTTAAAAGCTATAGTAATTTCTTTAGAGTCTTTAGATCTTAGAAACTTTCTCTAGATAAATTTATTATACTTATTTATAAATAAGATAAGGTATTTAAAGTAATTAAAGGTTTCTAGTGAAATAGGTCTATATAGGTTCGAATTAATATAATTGAAATATTCAAACTTCTTAAACGAATTTAAGTTTCTAGTAATTTTATTAGTAAACTTATTTTTAAGATGGACTTTCTAAATAAATAGTTTATTATTTCTAGAATAGTTATATTTAATATTATTTATTATAGTTTTAATTAATGTAATAATATTATTAGTATAGCCTATTCTATTATATTATAGTTTTAAGTTATTAATATTAGTAATATGAATATAAAGAACTAATTACTTAGGTTAAATAGGGATTCTAAATTTCTAGAAGTTATAACTTTAGTTTTTATAAATAAGAGTTTATTTTATTTAATATTATATAGTATATATTTATTAAAAAAGATAGATAATATTCCTATAGAGTTAAGTTTAGACTGACTTAATAGATTAATACCTAGTTATAATATATAATAAATATTATATGAAAGATATTTAATATTATTTAGGATAGTTTTTAAATTACTTTTTATAATTAAAATAATTCTTTTAGTATTTCTCTATTTAATAGGTAAAAGAGTCTTAGTTTTCTTAATTAAAAGAGTATGATTTTTAATTATATGAATAGTAGTTCTAGTATTAATAAAGAATGAAATAGTTTTAAATTATTTAATAGAATTCTCATTTTACTGAATCTTCTTAGAGATTAAAGTATTTAGAGTTTTGTTAGTAATAAATCTTTTAAGAGAAGGTTGGGTTAGAGTTATATTTTTAAATTTAATACCTTCTTCGTTATTCTTTTCTTCTTCTTTAGTATTCTTATTAAGTTATATAAGATGTTTAATAGAAATCCTTTTACTTAGTATTAAAGTAATATTAATTAAGTTTGAGTTGTTAGTCTTATGTTTCTTTCTTATTTCTTTTAGAAGGTTTAGGAGGATTCTTAGATTTCATCTAATTAGGAGTTCTTTCAAAATAAAGACTAAAATAGTTTTTTTTAATATAACTAGTTTTTTTATAGTAGATATAGAAAATATCTTTCTGTTTCTTTTAGGATTTCTTAATAGTTTTAAGAGAAGACTACTTCACAATTTTAGTTTTAAAGTTTCTTTAGTTATAAAATTAACTAAAGAAGTCTAAAGTTTCCTTTTAAATTTATCTAATAGATTAGAGAATAGGGAATCTAATTTATAAGAATTCTTATTAGATTTAAAATTCTAAATAATTTAAGTAATAAAACTTTTATAATGTTTATTTCGACTATTGAAGATATAAATAATAATAATTTGGTTAGATAGTTTGATTTTGTTATAAGAGAGGTTATTAATAAGATCTTTAATCCTATTTAGATATTTTTTGATAGATTTAAAGTTATTAAGAGTAGTATTAAAAAGCTTTTTATAAGTAAGAAACTTATTAGAAAAATTAGTTAGTTTATAAAGTGTTTTAAAATAACTAAATATATTAAAAGTACTAGTATTATTTTTAATAATTCCTAAGGGATTATTTGTATAGTTTAATTATATATATTTAAGAGCTTTATTAACTTATTAGGATTAGTTAAAGAAATAGATTTAATTAAATCTATAAAGATATTTTTATTAATAAGTAGAGCTTTTATAGAGATAGATGAAATATTATAATTCTAAGTCTTTTTTAACTTTAAGATAGAATAAGACTTAGAATTACCTATATTTTCTAATAATAGTTTAAAGAAGGGGAGGAACTATTTAATAAAGAATTAATCAAAATTCTGAAGTAGGATTAAGATACTTAGGGATTAATTCTACTAGGCTATTATTAATTGAAAAATTAATAATAATATAGCTTAATAATTAATTAATAATTAACATACCTATAACTTGTAGTAGTCTAAGGTTTAAATTCTATAAGAAATGCTTTTTATAAAGGTTCAAGAGGATTTAAAATTCTAATTTATAAAGATTATAAAAGACTCAAGATTTTAATCTATAAAGGTTTTAATAGATTGAAGAGTTAGTTTATGAAAGGTTTTAATAGATTTAAAATGTAAGAGACTTTTAGTTTCTACTATTTAACTATTTCTTTTACTAGTCTCATAGTAAGTCTATTTTTTCAATTAGTATAATCTTTGTATAGATTTATTTAGTATTAAATTAATTAATTAATAAGAAGGATTAGTTAGTTAGTTGAAATAGGTATAAAAAAGAATAAACTGTAAAGTTTTATAGAGATAGTTAAGAGAGGTTTTATATAGATAGATAGGTAGTAGAAGGTTTAGAATTGATTAATATTGATTTTAATATAATTTAAATAGGTATTAGTAGAGATAAGAATATTAATATTAATAATAGGTATAAATAGAGATATAATATAAAGAGAGAAGTCGATATAAAGTTGGACTTATAATTTGTTAAATTAGTAATAAGTAATTAGTAAAAGGTTAAGGGGAATTAATAATTCTTAATTATTAAAGAATAGGTTATTTAGAATCATATCTAAAAACAGTATTAATATTAATATAAATAGTAATAATAATAGGAAGTTCTAGTTCTATAGAAGTAGGGAACTTTATAGTATTAATATTTAGAGAGAGTTTATTTTTAGAAAGGTTAACTTTATATTTTATAGAACTCTTAGCTTTGTTATATTTGGGCTACTAAGTAGTCTATGCATTAAATATTCTAATATTATAGTTTGATTAATTTAGAGTATAACTAATTAAAGTAGTATAATTCTAACTCTAATAATTGATTTCCTATAATAAATAGAAAATATAGGGTTATGAGAGTAATAAAGAATACTTAAGCCTTTATTTACCTAAAATAGATTATTAGGATAAATATGAGTAATAGCTAAACAGCTAGAACTCTAATAGTATTGTTTATAGTAGAATTAGTTTCATTCTTAAGCTTTTTTATATAGAAAGTTATAATTCCTTAATAAATATAAGCCTTTTAATTGTTTAAAATTATTTAATATATTTTAAGTTTCTTTTAATTTCTTATTTTAAGTAGTAGTAGTCTTTCTAATTAACTTTCATTATATTCTCTTTCTATTAGGCTAATATACTTTTATTAAGTATTTCTATTCATTTCTCTTTTATAATTTCTTTATTTAAAAGGAAATATATTCTTTTATTAATAAGCTAATTTTTAATTACTTATAATAATCTTCTTTATATTGTATGAAAATATACTTCTTCTTAATTTTAAAATATTCTTAATAAGTATTCTATAAATCTACAAAATAGAAGTCTTATTCTTTCTAATTTATATATAGTAGTCGATATATATATTATTAATACTTATATTTTTAGTAAAAGATATAACGTATTTTTCCCTATTAATTAGATATAATGTTCTAGTATATACCAATTAGTATTTGTATTCTATTTTATTAAAATGTTTTCTTGTACTTATTAATATAAATTATTATATTCTAATTATTTTATATGTTTTCAAGATTATTAGTATAATTTAAAAGGGAAGATATAGTTTAAAATCATAAGTTAAAAAAGTATCTATAGTTAGTATAGCTTTACTATATCTTTATTATAAGTATTTCTCTAGAAACTATAAGTTTAGAAATATATATACTTATTAGATAAATTATAACTATTAAATATGAATTTCGTTTTAGTAAAGCTTTATATATATCTTCAAATTAGAACTTTTAAAAATCTTTTAAAGTAAACTCTATTTAATTATTATACTTAATAATATACTTAATAATATATATAGAATAGTATAACTAGCTAAAACTAAGAATAATATTAAAGTTAATATAATTATTAAGCTAATTCTTTTAAATATAGCTATATATTATAGCGATATAAATAAATTACTATTAGTAAATAGAAGTAATAACAGATAGAAAATAAGTACTATAACTTATTACTATATATATCTATTAGTATGTGAAGTAGTATTTTCTTTAATATATTATAAAAAGTAGGTTTAAAATAAAGGTTATTATATTTACTAGGTAGATAATAATTTCCACTTCTTCTTATTAATATATATGTTTCTTTCTTATACTACTTTTTATAGTTATATTTTTCTTATACTTTAAGCTTTACTTTTAGCTATTACGTATCTTCTTTTTTAGATCTTTGAAATATATAGTTATTATAATTAGTTAAGTAGCTATATCTATTTAATACGTCTTATATTATTTATAAGTAATATCAATTAAATCCTTTATATTATAAATATATAGGAGAATACTTATAAAAAGCTTAGGAATTAGAATAGTAGACAAGAGTTTCATAATACTTTTAGCTTTAGTATTACTTATTATAATATTATAAACTTATTAGTTCTTTAGATATTCTTAGAAAGTACTTATTATAATTACCTATAAAATACTTAAGAAGAAGTATTAGAAGTATTTATTATTATTTTAAATTACTAGTCTTTTGATACTACTTCTTAAGATCTCCTTACTTAAAAAAGTAAAACCCCTTTTTTATAATCCCTTCTCTTTTATTAGTTATAATTTAAACTTTATCCTACTTAATATAGTAGTTTAACGTCTAGCTAGCTTTTACTATTTTATAATAAGAGTAGTAGTATTAGGAATAACACACTCGAGAGGTAGAGTTTGTACTAAATAAACCTCAGGTGCTAGTGCTATTTCTATAAACCTTACCCTACTTAAACTACTTGAAATAGAACTTTATATAGTACGTATAGCTATATTTAGTTATAGATAATATATATGAGATTTTACCCCCTAATTATATATAATAATTAAAAGTCTTATAATACTAAAGAACTATTAAGCTAAATATATATATTATAATAATTTAATATATCTTGAATATCAAGATATCTACTAAAAATACTCTTCTTTTAATCCTTAAGAGAGCTAATTAGTAGTTTACTTAGTATAACGCTTTTTAAGTAGAAACTAAAGCTTTTAACCTATAGAACTACTTTAATCCTAAGATAACTATTTACTAAAACCTCTTTTTAAAACCTCTTTAAGAGCTACTCTTAAGTAACTTTCTAAAAACTAGGAGGTACTAATAAACCTTTAAAATACTTAAATTAGATATTCTTAAGAAATTTATTCTTATAGAAGTAGCTTATAAGGAGGATTAATAACTCCTAATAGATATTATTTCAGAAGTTTATATAAGTAATATTATAAACCTTATAGAGAAGAACTTAAAAGTTTATATAGCTTTCTATAGTTTCTATATTTTAAAAGCTTAAGAATACTAAAATAAGTATTCAAACTAATTCTATATAATAACTTAAATATTTAGATATATAAATAAGACGCTCTAATACTAATACTATAGTATAAAAGAAGATATAGTAATATAAATTACTAATCTTTATAATTATTTTAGTATTACTAACAACTTATACCTCTAAAACGCTACTTTAATATACTATAAAATACTCTAATCCCCTAAACTTAAATACCTTACTATACAAATAGTAACTAAAATATAGTTTTAAAAATAGTAAGATGCTATATATAAAGCTTAAGTAGTTAGCTATACTCCCTTAGTTACTAAAGTATTTTAAATCAACAACCTTATATTTTTATTAGCTTTCTTACTAATTAAATCCTATATATAAAACTATATACTTATAATTCGCAGCTATATAAACTCTATACCCTTAAATAAGATTATTTTAACTATTATAAAAACAATTTAGTATCTCCTTAAAGTTTTTTTATATAGTAAGATCGGTTAAAATATTTTTAATATTTCAGTAGAAGCCCTAGTTATTATATTAAACGCTTAAAGTAACAAAAGATACTTTTAGGATTTAGACAAACCCCTATACCTTCTAAAATATAGTCTAAACTACTTTTTAATATACTATTATTATATATACTTTTAATTAGCTTATAAGAGCTAGATTCTAAATACTTTAATTAAAAAGAAATTAAATAATTATTCACTTCAGATCGAGACCTCTTAAGAAAAATCTAAAACCTTAAACAATAGTAACTATATAGCTAGCCTTCTAGCTAAAATAGCTATAATACTATATAATAAGTATATTACAAAAAAAACCTTAATAATACTTTCTCTAAAACTCTTTTATCCTCAATTCAAATACTTTAATCTATATTTTTCAAAATATAAAGTATTTTATAACCTTTTAAAAAACTCCCTCAAAAGACTATATTTAATATGATACAAAACCTATACCTATTAAGAACTATAGGGATACTAAGATCTTTATTATAACTAATAAAAATAAAAAAATTAAATTACATTTATATAATATTACCTTCTATATTACTTTAACTACAAACCTCATCTCTTTTTAGTAATTATAAAAATAAGACTACTAATAGAATACTAAACTAAACTACTTATTATAACTATAAAGGAATAATTATTCTAAAATCGCAACTATTAATATCTGATATAACTAGTAAGTCCTTAAATACTATATATCTCATAAGAAATCAGCTACTTTAATAGTATAATTAGTATAATATAAGCCCTCTCCTAGATATCGCTATTACTAGTAGTATATTATAAATACTATTTAAAAACCCCTAAAAAATAATAAATAGCTCTAGTACTAATAGCTAGAATATCCTAATAGAAAGCCTCTTAACTACTTTATCTTAATTATATAAAGTATCCAGATTACTAATAGCTACTTAAAGTATAATAGTTACTAATTTATTTAGAAAGTATATAAAACTTATAATATTAATAAGATAAAATATAAGATCTACTATATAAAGTATAAGAATACTTTATATACTACCTCTAAGGAGTATATTACTTTTAACTTCTACTCCTATTACTAAAACTATAGTAGCTATATATTAACTTTAATATTTACAAATAGAACTACTAATTACTCTTAAGATTTTTACCTTATTAATTATACTAGAATTATTATTATAAAAGTATTTAAAAGCTTTATCACTTTCCTTAAGTATTAATATAATATTAACATTAAGGTTTTTAAATATAATAATAAAATCCCTAAATATAAGAATTTGAAATACGATCTAACTACTTAAGATATATATTTTAAGCTTTCTACTCTATATATTTAAAGCCAAAATAGAAATATTAAGCATATTAGAATAATTATTAAAATATATATAAGAACTATAAGATATAAAAGTAAACTACCCTATAAACTCTAGTTTAAAACCCTATAAGTAGTAGTATTTCTTTATAATTAAACGCTAATATACTTTCTAAACTAACGAATACTATATTAGAAGTTTTATAAAACTACTTAAAGAAATAATACTATAAAACTAGATTTAACCTACTTCTATACTTATAGCTATAAATACTTTATTCTTACTATAGATACAAAACTTAAGTATAATTAGTTAGTACATCTTAGAAAATACATTTTTATCAGCTTTTTAATTAGCAATATTTTAATTAATCAATATTAAATATAAAACCTAGTTTAAAATAAAATTATAATAACTCATAACATCTTTTTAATAAAACCCTTTTTTTTAATAAAAATTTAACTTTTCTATAAGATAATTTTAAATAGTTTAATTCTAACAAAATCTCTTACTAATTATAAGAATAATTAACTATAATAAAACTACTTAAAATTAACTCTATTACTTATTTAAACTTAAGTAAAAAGCCTAATAAAATAATTAATATAATAGGAAGTAGCTACAATAATTTGAAATTTCATATCTATATAATAACTACCCCTAAGCTTTATAAGGTACTTTTTAAAACTATAAAGTTCTTATTAATGACCCCTCTAGAATCACCTATTACATTCTTCCACAATCTTATTTATATAGATAAAACTATAGGGGGGCAAAAAATTCAAATACCCCTAGAGAGAGTTAAGTACAAAAGATAAATAAAGTATTATATTAGAATTATTAGGAGATCTTTATTTAAAGCTACCTTTTTAGCTAGTACCTTTTAGTTATTTCAAGATATTCTAAAATACTCCCACTTATAACTATAGAATTATATAAGTAGTTAACTAAAAGAAGTCCTAAAAATTCAACCTTCTTAAAGACTCTAAAATATAAATATTAGAACTTTTAATAATAAACTTTAATTATAAGATAAATTAGATATTAGAAAATACTTAAAGTATAAAAAAATAGAAGCTCTTATTCTAAAAATCTTATAATAGAAACTATTACTATTACCTACATCTTACTCAATAATACTTACTTATCTATATACTAAAACTATAGTAACAACTAAAAAAGTTTATCTTAAGAATTATATCAAATTATATATCCGCTTGACGTAGTGGTTTAACGTCTAGCTGGCTTTTACTGTTTTATAGTAAGAGTAGTAGGTTCGAATCCTGCGGCGGGTAAGTGCGACCAGTAGTTATAGACCTTCTAGTTATATAAACTAAGTATAGTAACTACTACTAGTAGTTAGTACTTATTGTTAGCTGTTATAATTAGTAACTGTTGATAGCTAGTAATAGGTACTACTAGCTAGCTAGTATTAGTATTACGTGATAACTTATTATAATCCTTTAAAGAAGTAATTATAATAAATAGGCCTATACCTTCCCTATTTATTAGTAATTATATTAACTAACTATATTATTACTACTTAAGGTTTCTTCTATTTAAATAGTTCCTCAGCCTTAGTATTATCTATAGGGTTTATAAAACAAGAGCCGACTACTAGGTATAGCTTCTTTTAAAGGGTCTCGAGAGGTATATGACTTTAAATAGATCAAAGACCTTTAATACAACTAATATCAAATTATACTTCTAAAGTAAAATTAGTAAAACTCTCATAAAAAACTCAAAGATTTTAAAATACTACTAGGTTTATACTTATAAGTTTAATAAGTATAAACACCTCCTAAAAATCAAAACTTAATTAGTTATTTATAGAAATTAATAGTTACAAAATAATTACAAAACCTATATAACTACTCTAATAAACATATTATTTTAAACTTTTATAATAATTACTAACTATTTTAATCTCAAGCTACTCTAATATAATATAATTAATACTTTTATATATATAATACTTAATAAAGTTATCTATATAGAAATACTTTTAAATTATCAAATATTAAATAAGATCTACTATTTTAAGGAAACATTTTATAATTTTTAAAAATCTCCTCTCTTCTAATAATACTACTTAGAAATAAACTTTAAATACTTTAGTTTTTAACCTATTATAAAAGAGCTATATTACTAGTTTAAAAGGTATATTATCTTCTTCTTTTATATTAATAATTAAATACTCTTATTTCCCTTAGAAGATATATCTAAAATACTTATATTATTAGTAGATCTTTAGAAGAAGTATTATTTTAAGGGAAGTAAGAACTTATAGTAGTTTCTTAATATTAAAATTATTTAAAATTAAAAAGTATAATAGCTATAGCCTTTATAAGTAATATATATTGAAAAACTCATTAAGTACCTTACAAAACGCATACAATATATCAAATAATTTAAAACCCCTCTAAAAACTAAAAAACTCTTATTTTAATATAATTAAACTTCCTATATAAAAATCAAGTACTACTAATAAGATATTAGCTTTATTAATTACACTATAATTATAATAAAACTAAATATTACTTATATAGCAAGCTAATTATCATACTTCAACTATAACCCTTTAGATAACTACTATATAGAAATTAAATAAATAATATATTACTTCAGTAAGATAAAAAACCTCTATTTTAAGTTTAATTATAAGGTTAGTAATCTATTTAATAGCTTTATAATTACTATAAATACTAATTCTATAAATAATGGTAATAATTAAAAGAATTCTTAAGTATATATAATATATTTCTTTAGAAACCTAATAGTATAGTAAATTAATAAATAAGATATTATTACTATTTCAATAACTAAAGTAAAACTCTTAGTATTATTCTAAACTACTTAAGAAGTAATTTTTATTAATCGTCTTATTACTATATTCTAAATAGACTTCATAATAAATATATTTAATAAAAACAAGATATATAAGTTTTACCTAGCTATCTGAATCTAATATAATAACTAGTAAATAATATACTTTATAACTATTAAAATAATATAATTATATATAAAGCTATAATATATAGATATTTATAACTACTAGTTGAAATAAGAAACTTTCTAAGGGTATTTTAAGAGTAAATATATTTTTAACACACTTTATAACTAATAGCTTTATAAAGCTTTTTTTAAAATTACTAATTTAGTGTTTTGATTATTTAGATTAATATAA
>QAPG01001067.1:0-11451 GCA_004366825.1 Colletotrichum spinosum
CTATAAACATCTTAAGTCTATTCCTAATCATAATAGCTAGTTAGGTAATTAAAAAGTTTCTTTAGATTAGTATAATTAATATTTTATAATATATATATATACTTATCTAATTAATATATTATTAAATATTCTTCCTATAGAATTTTATTTAATATTATAATTAATATATTTAAAAATAGATATCTATATCGTATTCTTAAAAAGATTATAATCTTTGTTTATATACTTATTATTTAATTAGTATATCTTACTAAATAATATTTTGATATTTTTATAAAATCAATTAAAAATAATACATTATTTTAAAAATATCTAGTAGTTTCCCTTAACATATATATAAAGTTTGAAGGATATTTATAATTCTTCTTATTATTATTCTTTCTAATCAGAATTATTCTTTATTATAAAGTTTTATATAGATATACCTATCTAAATATTTAGTTTAATTAACTATAGGTTTAGTATCAATATATTCCTAATAGTTAATATTAATGGTATTATTTATATTAGAATTATTTCTACTTTTAAGCTTTTTAATATAAAACGTCATTATTTCTTAATAAGTATAAACTTTCTATTCTTTAAAAGGTATTTAATATATTTTAGGTTTTTTTTAATTTCTTATTTTAAATAGTAGTAGTTGTTCTAGTTCATTTTAATATTTTCCTCTATCTATTAGGTTAATATATTTATATTAAGTATTTCTACTGATTTCTCCTTTATAGTTTCTTTACTTATAGGGAAGTATGTTTATTTATTAATAAAGTAATTCTTAAGTAATTAAAATATTTTTCTTTCTACTATATTAAAGTATATTTCTTCTTAATTTTAAAAGGTTATTTAATAAGTGTCTTATAAGTCTTTAAAATAGAAGTCTTATCCTTTCTATATTTATAGATAATAATAAGTATATATATTATTAATACCTATATTTCTATTAGAAAGTATAGCTTACTCTCCCTACTAACTAAATATAACTCTCTAATATATACTAATTAGTATTTGTATTTTAATTTACTAAGATACTTTCTTATATTTATTAATATAAACTATTATGTTATATTTATTATATTTTTCCCTAGGATTATTAATTAGATTTAAAGAAGAAGATATAGTTTAAAATAATAAGTTGAGAGAATATCTATAGTTAGTATAATTTTATTATATTTTAATTATAAATATCTTTCTCAAGTTTATAACTTAAGGAGTATATATATTTATTAGATAAATTACAATTATTAAATAGAAGTCTCTTTTTAGTAAAAGTTTATATATATATTCTGATTAGAATTCTTAAAGATCTTTTAAAGTAAACTCTATCTAATTATTATATCTAATAATATATTTAATAGTATATATAGGATAGTATAGTTAGTTAGAATTAGGAATAGTATTAAAAGTAGTATAATTATTAAGTTAATTTCTTTTAACTCTAGCTATATATTATAAGTATATAAATATATTAGTAATAGTAGATAGAGAGAATAAGAGATTAAAGATAAGTATTAGAAGTTATTATTATATATATCTATTAATATATGAAATAGAACCTTTCCTTAGTATATTATAGAAGGTAGATTTAAGAATAAGGGTTACTATATTTATTAGATAGGTAGTAATATCTATTTCTTCTTATTAATATATATTCTTTTCCTCTTAGATTATTCTTTATAGTTATTTTTCTTCTTTATATTTTAAGTCTTATTATTACTTATTAGATATCTTCTTTTTAGATCTTTTTGATATATAATAATTATATTTAGTTAAATAGCTATATATTTAGATATATATTTAATACTTCTTATATTATTTATGAGTAATATTAGTTAATTCTTTATATTATTAATATATAAGAGAATATTGAGAAAATACTTAAAGATTAAAGTAGTAAATAATAACTTTATAATATTTCTAGTTTTAATATTACCCATTATAGTATTATAAACTTATTAGTTGTCTAGATATTTCTATAGGGTATTTATTATAATTCTTTATAGAATACTTAAGAGGAAGTATTAGGAGTATTTATAGTTATTTTATATTACTAGATCTTCTATACTACTTTTTAGGATTTCTTTACTAGATAAAATAAAGCTTCTTCTTTATAATTCTTTCTCTTTTATTAATTATAGTTTGAATTCTAAAGATTAAACTGAGAGTTAAATATCTTTTATTTTTCAAGTTATCTTTATTAGGAGCAGGATTATTATATTGTCATAGTTATTGGATTAATTCCTCATTATTTTTCTATTTATTAAATATATATAGAATATTAGGAGATAGTAGTAGGGAATAGTGATATATTATATATCTTTCTTTCTTATTTATATTAATCTTATTATATTTATTACTATGTTTGTATTTTAATAAGTTAGTAAGAATCTTAATTATTAGTTTATTATATAATAGATATAAATAGTATTGAATCAATAAGTTATTATATATTTACCTTTTCTCTTATTCTTACTATATAAACTTCTAGAAGTTATATTAATATTTCAAGGTAGTATATTGTTATAATAATTCTAAGTTTATCTATTTTTACTATATAGATTTCTAGAGACTTCTTTAGGAGATATTATAATTTTATTTCTTTAGATTATTTCGTATTAATCTAAAGTTAAAGAGTAGTAAAATACTACTAATTAGTATTATTTATAATTAGTAGATATTATATATAATTAATTGATTATATAAATAGTATGTAACCAGTTATCTTTATTTATAATATCTATATTTAGGTTATAATATATATATATATATATATATATATACTATATACTATAGGGATAACTCTATATAATAATCCCTCTATTCTTATTAGCCGAAATAAGTAGGTCGACTATTTAGTTACTTATTATTATAGCTTTAGTCACCTCAGTACTATATCTAACCTAATAGTTTTATTATGAAATAATATCATATATTGTAATAATTAGAATTATAATAATTATATATATCTATAATATATTAATTATAAGATTAATTAGACATATTATCAAAGCTTTCTTATAAATTAAATAGAATATTCAGATAAAGAATTGAAACATATTGGATTTCTTTCTGGATATTCATTTATAGTTTAATAATAATAAAAGAGTAATCTTATAAAGAGTTATTCAAGAGAAATATCTAAAGAATTCAAGGATTTTCTCTATTTTACTATTACTTTAATATAAATAAAGGCTTGAAATTTTGTTATATTAGTAAAAAGAAAAATTAATACAGTATTATTAAAGTGGTACTAGGAAGCTTTCAAGAAGTTTTAATTCATTCTTTAAATAATATAATCAGATTTACTATTTAGTTGAGATTTGAGGATAAAAGATTTATATGGTTTTAGAGATTTTCATAGGAAAGAGATATAAGATATTTTCTAGTTTATTAAAATATAAAATAAATATTATATCTAACATATAACTAAGAGAAATGGAAACAATAATTTACGATTCTATAAATTTATAAGTAATAGCTATATTGAATATATAATAAGATCTAGATCAATAATCAGATAAAAATGTTTTGTAATTAGAAATTTGATATTACAGAAATTCTAATATTAGATTACTGCAATAAAACTATTTATCGAAACTAAAAATTATTCAAAACTTAGTATTACTTCTAAAGTTATATAAATCGATATACTTCAATAAACTAAGAGAAATAATTATTGAATTCATATTAATATAAGTACATATTATTAGATTGATTATATTTATTAGAAAGGAAGGTTTAAATAATAGAGTAATATATATATAGATTTATAACTACTTTACTAGAGAAATAGTAAATTGGAATAAAGTATTTCTTAAATATATAGAAGTTACTAATAATTGTATTAGTAATTTTATGAAATATGATAGGAAATTACTATTTCAATACATTAGAGGTTTTATAAATCTTGAAAAATGTACAAGTTTGGGAAATAATATTAAAATAGTGAAATTACTATTTAAATAAATAAAGGTATGATATAGAGATCTTAAGGTATTATATTAGAAGTCCTATGAATTTCCTAGAGAAAAATACTTTTATAGAGATTTCTATATAGAAAGTCCAAAATTCTAAAAATAGAAAAATAATAATTTAAACTTTAATAATAAATATAAGGTTTAGAATTATGATAATATGTAGTGTTACTATTAAAGGTATAGTATATAACTATATAAGAAAGAAGCTTATCTCTTATATATAGTATTGAATAGATTATATAGATACTTATTATATTAATAACTACTTTATATTCCTAATTTCTAATTGTAGTCTCTATTACTATTAAATCAATCATATTATTATTCTTAGATCTAAAGTCGATTAGGATACTATAGAAATACTAGATATCTAGCGGGAATATATTAATATAATCCTATAAGATATATATATAATATATATTTCTCTTAATTTAATATGTCCCTTTAGAGAAAGATTTCTAAAGTATCTTCCTATTAATATTAACTTTATAAATAGATTTAAAATTAGATTCTTTTATCTATAAATCCTTTGAAAAGATTATATAATTTCTTAATCCTCTTTTTTAACTTCTTAAATAATAATTAGTAGTTATATAAGGGAGGATTATGATTAATTAAATAGTATTAATTTTATCTTAATACTTATTATTTTTCTAATTGAGAATTCTTAAGTTTTGATATAAATTGTCAGCCTTATTAAATAACTATATGTTTTAGTTCTTTTTTTCTTTATTTATAAATCTTTATTAAATAATGTACTAATTCTTAAAATAAAACGCTTTTAGTATTATATTATTAATTTATATAGAGATCTTAAGATATCTTCTTTTATTTATAAAGAGTCTCTTAAATAAACTCCTATTACTTTTAATATATCTCTTAATAATTCTGAATTTATATAAAAGGTAATTAAAAGTATTACTTTATCTACTAGTAATATAGTAATTAGTAATAAGGCTACTAATTAAAATAATAAAAGTATAATTAATGATAAGGATTTTAAGGGGCAAATATTTTATTATTCTAAGAGAATTATAGAATATATTATATTTACTTTTAAATTATTCATTTTTACTTTTAAAAAGTAGAACAGATTTATTATTATTAAAAGCTTTTTTATAATTAAGATAATTAAATCTCTATAATAAATACATAATACGATATACGGTCTAATTATAGGTTATTAAAAAATATAATATATTCAAACTAGAGTAAAGTATTTAAATATATATAAATAGAGCAATTAGGCTTTATATGAGTCGGTATAGCCATATAGTAGCCTTAGTACTATACTTATTCTTATATACCCCCCTAATAGTAAAGCTACTAGAAATACCTTTAAATCCTAAGTAATATTTATAAATAAAATAGGGTAAATAGCGTTCTAAAATAATCCTTTAAGTATTTGAATAAAAAAGATTATTTATTATGATAAACCTATTGTAATTTATTGTGTATTTGACTGTTTTTGTAGGTATTAGTAGGAGTATTTAGCTAGCTCTTTTTAAAATTAATAATTATCTTTTCTTTTAGTATACTATAATAATCTTCTTATTATGTTTTATTACTACTTTTTCTTTTTCTATTTATACTAATATTTTTAATAGTTACCTTCTTATACTTATAAGTAGTATGTTTATTAATATGGATTTTATAAATTGAATTTTAAATGAAATAATATATATTAGTTGTTATTAATATTTTAAATATAGGATAAACCTATTAAGGTTAAAGAAGAAGCCATTAAGACTGAAGTTTAATATAATATTATAATTAATCGTTTAGTATATTTTAATTTAACCTTTTTATTAAATGAATTTATTCTAGTTTTTACTTAGTTTATTAATAAACTTAAGGGGATACGTATTAATTCTAATTTGGAAAGTAGTAGAAAATTAGATTTTAAAGTTGTGTTAGTTATTGTCTATTTTTATTTAAGTATTAATAATGAGAACTTTTCGATTTAAAATGCTTCTTTTTACTCCTTTAGGAAACCTATTTTATTTAACGTTTTTTGATTGTTTCTATTTCTTCTAATCTTATTAATAGTTATTATTTTCCTTTTATTCTCCTTACTATTAATACTCTTATTAACTTTAGTATTTTTATTTCTAACTAGTTTATTATTAAAACTTGAGTATAGGTTATTAATATTAATAGCTTTTATCTATTTTCCTTTTATTTGAACAATAAGTATTAATATAAAACTAAAGTATTATATCTTAAGGTTTTTATCTTTTTTACTTTACTAAGTTCTCTTATTCTTAAGAATACTTACTACTATTTCTACTACTTAAAGGTTTTAATATATTAAAGTTAAGTAGTTTTATAAAGAAGTTAGTTATTATTTTAAAAAATAGACTATTTCTAGTAGCTTTAAATATCTTTATAGTTATTTTAGAAAAGTTCTTATTCTTAAGTTATTTTCTAAAAATAAAGAAGATAATTTAACTAATAACTTTAAAACTAAAGATTCAGAAGAAGAATTTAAATCTATTATAAATAAAAAAGCTAATAATAAGAATAATAGTAATAAACTATTTCAACTTCTTAGGAAATATATTAAAATAATTCTAAAATTTATAGAGAAGTTTATTTAAATTAGAGATTAAGAGATTTTGTCTAAAATAAATTTTTATAGAATACTATAGAAAGCTTGAGATTCTAGTAGATTTTTATAAGGATTTCCTAATAGAAATCATAAGGATTTCTCTAGAATTTCCTCTTAGAAATTACTAGAAATTCCTATTAGAAATTACTAAGATTTCCTATAGGATTTCTCTAGGATTTCCTATTAGATTTCCTAGAGAATTCCTAATAAATGTATTTTGGAAGTCTAAATAGATTCTTTATAAAGTAGAACAATTATTAATTTTTATATTATTATGTTACTAATACTAAAGTATAATAATTAGTAGTATGATTTAATTTGTATTATTAAGATTTTAATTTACTCTATAAATATCTAATTAATATAACTAAAGAGTATTAATTTAATAATAGAATTTTAATACTAGAAAATAATTAAAATATTTCTTATTTCTTGAAGAATTATACTATTAAAATAGTATAGAAGTTAGTAAATAGTAGGTAAAATTAATATTATAATTATTTAATTAGTATACTTTATATTTCTATTAAATCTATTTTAAATAAACTGAATACTTTCTATATATAATATAGATTTACTTTCTTTCTAAAGATATTTAATATAATATAAAATTAAGTTATTGGAATTAATTAAAAAAGTTTTTTAAAGTCATTTTATACTATTTACTATATATTACTTTATAGAAATACAAGTAAAATAGAAATATAAATTTAAACTTCAGCTTTAATAGTTTATTAAAAAAACTCTAATTATAATAGAATTGGGAGAAGATTAATATCTAGATAACTTCTATTTATTACAAATAATTAATTATAGAATCCCTTAGAAGAATAGTTATTTCTATATAATATTCTTTTAAACCTATATTTAAATAGATTTTTACTAAACTTAGAATAAAAAACCTGAAAAACTAGAACTTCTAGAAGATTAAGAATTTATAAAAACTTCTAATTAGACTTAGGAAGTCTATATTAAACTTTTTAATATAATTCCTATATAGTAAAATAACTTTATTACTTATTCTTCCAGTTAAACCTATTTAATTTAGATTAATAATCTTAGTAATTTCCCCTTGATTATAATTATTTATATTAAGTAGAGTTCTAGTTCGGATGTTAGATTTAATCTTTATATAATTTATATTAAGATATAAATATGATATATTTAGCTTTATTCTTCTTGTATTTAATAAAGATAGAAGTATTAAGATATTAATAGAAAGTTACTGAGAAATATTCATAGATATTATTAAATACTAAGAATTATATATAGGATCTCTTATATTAATAATACTATTAGTAATTTATAAACTTATTAATTTCTACTAAAGCGTAATTCTAATTATGAGGAAAATAGATATACCTCTTAATCTACTTCTTGATTTACTTCTTAATCTACTTTTTAATCTACTTTATAATTTATTATTAAATCTACTTTCAAATCTAAGTAATTACTAGAAACTATTAGTTATACTTTATTAAATATATAGAATATTATAATTAGAATGAAGTAGAAAGTTAAATAATAGCCCTTTAGGATTACTATTAAAATTCCAATTATTAGTTATAATAGAAAAAGAAAGTAATTTAGGAATTAATTTATTAATTATAGATCTTAGGGAATTACTATAGAATTATAAATTTAAACTAGAGGAAATTAGATTCTTTAACTTTCCTAATCAACATAATCTTTCTAGATAATTCTATATAGAAAGTATTAAAAGGATTTATATAAATATTAAATAATTTATTAAAATAATAAAACTCTATATAGATAATTCTAGTTATTACTACTTAGTATTTATTAAAAATATATCTTAATATTTCTATAGAACTATTTATAATTAGTATATAATAGATTTTACTAATAAATAATAAGAAGTATTCTAATATTACTAATATAATCTTAATAATTAGATTATCATATTTAAAGTTAGATTTGAAGTCCCTATTTAAATAGTAGAATGAGAACTAAAGATAATTTATTATATTATAAATAATATCTATAATAAACTAGATCTTGAGATATTTATTATTAAGATTATAAGTCTTATGAAATAAGTATAATACTATAAATCTAAAATTCTTAAAGTAATTAATAATAAATTAAACTCCAATCTAATTATAAGAATCTTAAACTTTAGACTAACTATTAAAAAGGATAAATAGATTGAATTTATAATAAATTATTAAAATCAATAACTAAGAAATATAACTTTTAGAAATCAGAAAAGCCTAGGAAGGAAACTTACATGGAAATAGTATAATAAGCTTTAGAATATTATAGATTAAATAAATTACTAAATAGATCAACTATATAAAATATAATTAAGTCTTTTAATACAATTTTCACTTAAATTAAATTAGTTTAATTAATTATAATATATTATTAAAAACATAACTTATTTTGTTAATTAATCTAAAGGAAAACGTTTAATTAATATAAGGTTCCCTTCTAATAGAAAAAAGTAGAATAAACTTTTAAGATAATATAATTAATCTAAAAGAATAAGTTAAGATATTAAACTAGGAAAGATTATTTATAATTAATATCTTAAGTTAGATTCTATTAATAAAAATAGATTATAGAATTTTATAGATATCTAAGTTTCTAATCCTAATAGTTATACTAATTATAAAAGTAAGAAAAATATAAAAGAAAATTCCTAGGAATAATATAGTATATATACTACTAATAATAATTATAAAGCTATAGAATTAGAAGATAGTCCTTTAAATTAAGTTAAATAGAAGATATTAATATTATTTCTAATAAATATATTTTAAATAACTATTAAGAATTATTAGAATATTAAGATAACTTCTTTATTTCTTTAAGATATCCTATTTATAATAAACTAATAAGTAAGAAATATAAAGAAAAAGAGTAATATTATTAAGATTACTAAAGGAAGATTAAGCTTTCTTAAGAAGATAGCTTTTTAGAATTAAAATTCTTTTTAGTAATTATATTATTAGCTACTCTATATTAAAATACCTATATTTATATCAAAGTATAAAATATATTAAATAGTATTGCTTTTGATATATATATTAATATTAGAGTTATAAGATGCTTTATTTAAAAAGATATTTTAGATAAAATATTTAATTATTAATTTAATCTAGATTTAATTATATAATTATTAGGAGTAGGAACTTTACAAGTAATAGGTTAAGTTATATTCTGTTTATTTTACTAAATAATAATAAATGATTTGCTTAAGACTATAAAATTTAACTTTAAAATTTAAATAGTTAATAAATTTAAAGTTAGAATCTTATTGAACTAGGAATTTAAGATTTTTAATAGAATTAATATTCTTAATACTATAAAAATTATTAAAATTAAATTATATTAAAGCCTAGAAATTTTAGTATAAATATATATTAAAAAGATACTTGATATCTATTTAGTAAAATTAGCTATAAGTTTGATATTTCTTCTAAGGATCTTAGTATATATTCTCATTAATACTTGTTGTATATAATTAAGGGGTAAGATTAAGTATATATTATATCTAACTAAATGTAGCTATATATACTACGTAAAGTTCTATTTTAAATAGGTTAAGTGGGGCGAGGCTTGTGGGGATAGTATTAGTACCTAAGGTTTATCTAGTATAAATTCTACTTCTTAAATATATTATTCCTAGTATATTTCTCTAGTCTTAAGAGCTCTACTTATAGGTTAACCTTTTAAATAACACTAATTAAAACTTTCTATTTATATTCTTCAAGAAGTTCTTTTTATTACTCTATTACTCTTATTAAATTTCTACTTTTATAATAAGAAGAATAGTACTATTTATAGGTTATTTAAATACTTCTTATTTAACTAGAAGGTACTTCTAATACTTCTGAAATCTTATTAGGATTCTTAAGTACTAGAGGTATTTCTTAAAGTTCTTCTTCTTATTATAACTTTAAGTAGTTCGATTGATTTATTATATTAATCTGAATAATAAAAATACCAAACTAGTAACTTTAGAAAAGCTTTATAAAACTATTAGCTATAAAGTCTCCTAAGAATATATATTTAACTTTAAAGTACTCTTATTAGGCTTCTTATTATAGCTAGTAGTTGTAAATATTTATTTTTTATAACTTTATATATAATTATATTATTTTAATAGTTATAAAGCATATTATTTAGTAGTTATTATCTTAGATTTTGATAGTTAGGCGAGGCTTATATATTTTATTCTTATTAAATATATTTATCATAAGGTTTATTTAGAATATAATAATCAGATAGCTAGTAAAAAAAGCTTCTTAAGTGGTTTGAAATAGTATTAAAAGTTCTATTTCTATTATTAAAGTAGTAATAGTATTTTGTTTATTAGCTTGTTATACTATTAAGCTTTTAAAGAAATATATTATATAAATTTAAAAGCTTTTTTAATTATTATTATTATCTATAACGTTAGTATCTATAGTAACTATAAAGCTATTAAATAATTCGCTAACCTTATAGTTAAATTTGAAGTAGAAGTTCTTTATTTCATTAAAATATTATATTGTTTATTTAGCTTCTATATAGTAGTTATCTAAAAGGTTATAGTTAAAGTATAATAATTAGCTTATTATATAAGTAATATTTAATCTTATTATAATTATAATATAATTTATAAAGTTAATGTTTTATTAGTAGTATTTAATTTCTATATGAGAGGTTTAACTATACTATAATAGGAGTTCTTTAGCTTTTAGAAAGATTTTAAACTATTTAATATGCTATATATACTTTATAAGGTACTTAAAGAGCTTTTTAATATATACTACTTATAAAAGCTATAACTATTATATTACTTAATTTTAAATAACCTTAATTCTAAGAAATTTCTATAGGTTTTTATCTTTCTTAAAG
>QAPG01001068.1:0-11589 GCA_004366825.1 Colletotrichum spinosum
AAATACTATTATAATATTAATAATTAAAATAGAACTTCTTAATTTTAAATATTTTTTAAAAGAAGTTATAATACTAAAAAGACTATTTTAAAATATTAAGCTTGACTTTAGAGATATTTAGAAAATCTATTATAATAACTACTAAATTATTAAACTAATAATCTTAAATAGTAAATACCTATCTATTAAACTATTATGAGAATAGGTATAGTACTAAAACTGCTATATAGCTATACTAACTTATATAAAGCCTAACCGCTCTATTTATATATATTTAAACGCTTTACTCTAGCTTGAATAAATTATACCTTTCAAAAACCTATATTTAGACTATATACCGGATTATTTATTTATTATACTATTCTTATAAGAAGATTAAATAGTATATCTTAATTTAAATTGAAATACTTATATAATTTTAAAAGCTATTCATATTTTCTAGAGGATTATAGATAAATTGAATATATTATAATAGAATTATATATTAGATTTCTTAATATATAAATAATAATTATTATTTAAGATAGTATTATAAATGAGATA
Source organism: Colletotrichum spinosum (assembly GCA_004366825.1). NCBI lineage: Eukaryota > Fungi > Ascomycota > Sordariomycetes > Glomerellales > Glomerellaceae > Colletotrichum > Colletotrichum spinosum. The sequence goes on from QAPG01001068.1 coordinate 544, forward strand.
AATAACTTAAAACTATATATTCTTTACTAAAGGCTAGCTAAAAAGAAATAGCTAAACTCTAAAAGATATATTAATAAAGCTAAAGAAGTGTTTTTAGATATTTTAAATGTTAAAATAATTCTTTTGACTAGTAAATTTAATAATAGTAATTACTACCTTTCTAACTTAATATATATAAATATTAATTCCTCTCTTTTTAAAAAGTTAATTATAATTCTTTTTGAAATCTTTTCAATTATTTAAAAACTTCACTTACTTTTAATAAATATAATATTGAATAATTATAGAATAGTTTATATTACTAACTTAATAGACTTCTTTAAAAAGACTTTTCTTAAATTAAATAAGAGAATAGATATTTTTTCATATAGCTTAATTAATTTCTCTATAGTTAGATAAAGTAAAAAGATAATTAGAAATATTTTCAATAGTTTAAAAAGAAAGAATATATTGGATTTAATATTAAATAATATTATTTATATTGAAGACTTCTATATTAATATTATTTTAGAAGTTCTACTTCTCAATAAGATTAAAACCTAATATATAAGCTTTAATTATACCTTTAGATTTAATTTAATCAACCAATCTATTATTATAAAATAGTTACTTAGAAAGTATAACTTCATATTCATCAGATATAAGCTAATTTCAAATTATCTTATAATTTATTTATATAATTTAAGTATTATCTTAGAATATCTAAATATACTATTTTCTTAATTTTACTTTAAAATAGCTCTTTTAGATATAAGATCTAATAATACCTATATATAAGATCTTTAAATAGGATATTTTAGAAAGAATACTCTTAAGTATCTAATTTTTAATACTTAGGAGGTAAAAGTTATAAGATTAAAGCAACTAGACTACTCTTATTATATAAAAGCCTACTCTTGATAAATAATTTCTAAATAAACTTTAGAATTATAATTAGTTTGTTTATTTTATTATATTACCTAAGATCTATTTAACTTTTATAAAACTTATATAAATAACTCCTAAATACTTATTATTAAAGATAAATCTTTAAGCTTATTCTTTATATTTATACAACTTAATAAAACCTATAATTCAATCTCTTAAGTAATAATAATATTTGAAAAATAAGTTAAAAAATAAAGAAGTCTTTCAATTTATAAGATTTAATAAGATATTAAAAAAGTAGTTATAATACTTAATAGAAAAACTAATTACTAAAAATAAGTAATAGAACAAGAGATTAATTTTAAACTATCTCCTTCTCATATTCAAAAGCTAGTTAGAATAAATAAACATATTAGGAAAAAGCTAATAACCAAAAAAATAAAGATATAAGGAGTAGTTAGACTACTATTTGAATTATAAGTAGGATTAATTTAAGTAGTAGCTATATTATATAATATATCTCTAAATATTTAAAATAATCAGAAATTACTATATAAAGTTAAAAAAGCTTAATATAAATAACACTTTTATTAATAAGTACTAAAGTATACTTTAAACTTTTATTAAAACTTATATTCTTATTAGAAATAGATTTATACTTATTAATATTAAATATACCTATTTAAGGAATACTATAAATAAGATATTTTAAAGAAATTATTTAAAGTTAAACTAAGAGGATATATTAAATATCTAATAGGTTATATTCTAAATATTTACAACTTCTATAAAATTTAAATCCCTATCTTTTAAAAGATTATTATTACTTTAAATATCAAATTGAATAAAATAAAGTTTTATTCAAAATAAAACTTATATAAAAGATTCATAAAACAAGTTATAAAACTACTAGTTAAATTAATTATTAAAAAACATAATAATCTTATTCTTAAAGTATTTAGAGATTTTAAAATAGTAAGAATATCTAATAGAAAACCTTTTCTTCTACTAATTATCCTATTAATACTAGAAGTAGCCTAAGATATTAAATTAAATCTAGAATTAGCCTTAAAAACTAATAAAAGAAGTTTAATTATATTCAAACTAATATTTAAATTAAAAGGATTAGTTTAAACTTCTAATTAATTTTAACTAGATAAAATAACTCCAGGCGAAAATTAGAATTTAAAAAGTATATTAATAAATAGAGAACTAGATAATATATTTAAAACAGGAAATCTAGCTAGCTTGGAGGGAATACTTACTTTATCTAAATAAAAAAGTAATTACTTTAGAATTCTTATTTAACTAATTTAGAAAAAACTAAAATATAGTTCTAGACTTTAACTAATTAAATTAAATTTAATTACTTAGGAATCTAACTAATAATATAAGAATAGATAATAATAATAGCTTGAGCTAGAGATTAATATTAATAACTATATAATATTTTTAAAAGAATATGATAATAGTATATTATACTTTATAAAATATAAATAAAATTGTTTTATTAATATTTATTTATCTAATTAGTAGTAGGAATTACATAAAGATAGATTCAACTTTTTAATTATATTTCTTATTAATTAAAATATAATATTAAAAAAGAAAGATCTTTTTATCAAGATTTAGATATATTTTAATTAACTAGTTATACTACTAAGGATTCAAAAAGATATTATTAACCTTTTGAAATTACTATAAACGTCTTTTATTAAAATAGTAAGAGCTAAGATTATAAAGCTAAAAGAGAAAGATACCTAGTAAGAAATAAATCACTAAGATATTAAAATAAAGTTCTTTCTTCTTAAATAGATTTTTATTTATAAAATAAATATAGATAGTTTTTTAAAATAGTATAAGGTGAGGATTTATATATATAGAAATATATAATTAATTAATTTATTATAAACTATATATATAGTAATACTAGCTATTTAGATTTTTCAAATAGTTATAAAAATTATAATATAATTCTATTTTAAAGTCTTATAATTTAAGATTATTAATATATTTCTAAATACTATAAGAAACTTAAATAGACTTCTAATAATAATTAAACTACTAAATAGATTTAAAATTATAAAATATTATATAAAGCTTAAATAAGCCTTTTATAAATTTTAAGATATATTCCTTCTTTAATATAAAACCTTTTATAATGTACTAAACTTATTAAACCTCTAGCTATATTTAGAAAAACTTTATCTATTTAAGAATAAGAATTTAAATATCTATATTTTATTTTATATAAATAATATTCTTCTATTATATTATAAGATAACTGAAAAAGATAGTTTTAGAATTATTAAAAATATAAAATATACTTATAAATCTAAAATATACAATTTTATTAAATATCTCTTAAGAATTTGAATAATAAGAAATTAAAAATATTAAAAGTCTATTTAATTTATAAGATATATATTACTAAAATTATAGAATCCTTTAATTTTAAATATAAACTAATTCTAATAATACTACTTCTAGTAGTATCTTGAATTATAAATTCTAATTAAATTATATTAAAAGAGATTTATACTTATTAGATAAACGTTAGTTTAATGCTTTATATTTTAATTATAGTATAATTAGATATCTTATTTATATATTTTTAACTCTTGAGATAATTTATAAATCCTTTTTAAATATATTAAAATATAGTTAACTATATAATTTACCATCTCTATAGGATAAAATTCCTAATATTATAATTTAAAGACTTTAGAAGTATTAATAAGATATTTTAAATACTTTTAATTGCTAGAAATACTTATTTTATAAACTATTAAGAAATTTAAAGATTAAATTATAATTATATTATTTCTTTATTTAAAAGACTAATTTAATAGAAGGTTGTTTAATAAAGTATTATTATAATATTAATAATTAAAATNAAGAAATTTAAAGATTAAATTATAATTATATTATTTCTTTATTTAAAAGACTAATTTAATAGAAGGTTGTTTAATAAAGTATTATTATAATATTAATAATTAAAATAGAACTTCTCAGCTTTAAATAAATTTCAAAAGAAGTTATAATACTAAAGAGACTATTTTAAAATATTAAATTCAACTTTAGAAATATTTAGAAAATCTATTATAATAACTATTAAGTTATTAAACTAATAATTTCAAATAGTAAGTATCTATTTACTAAACTATAATATATAAATATTAAATAAATATAATTATATGAAGAATATTTAAATAGTAGTTTTAAAATTATTTATATACCTATAGATCTAATATTAGTAGATAGACCTATAAAGAATTTAATTTAAGTAGAATTTAAATATTTAAAATACTTCCTAACTTTATAGATCTATAAATAATACTCTTAAAACTAATTAAAATAAACTAATAAGCCTTTTAGAATTATTCCTAACTATTTAAATAATATATATAAATAATTCAAACTTTTAAAGTTTAACTATTTGATAAAAAGTCTTAGCTATATTTATATAGAAAGTGAAAAAGTAGTAGAATTCCTTAGATTCTTTATAAAGAATACAACTTTCTATCTGAATTTGTATCTAATTTAAAATAGATTACTTAAATTTAAACTTTTAAATAAATAGGTAGAAAGTAGTAATTAATATATGAAGATTAATTTAAAGAAGTATAGAAAATTAATTATATCCTTTAAAAGAAGGAGTTAATATTAAAATCTATTGAAAAGATAGGGGGAACTTATTATATCTAATTACTAGAATACCAAAGTTTAAATTCTAACTTTTAAAACTATTAAGAACTCCTTAAGAAGTAGAATTTTAATTAATAAGAAATTTAATTAAGATTATAAAATACTAAGAGGCTAGATACGCAATCTAATAGCAGGAGGCTAGATAGATAGTAATACCTAAAGTAGTTAAATAATAATAAGTTATATCATAATTAGAATTTTAATAGTAGAATTAGAAACACTTTTATTCTTAAAGAAAGCTGATTTAAACTCTTTCTATTATTAAAAGAAATGCAATTTAGAATAGCTTTTTTATATTACTAATTTTCTTATTTTTTAATTATAAAACGTTAGGTTTAAAACTAAAGATTTAATTTTAAGCTAAATCACTTACTATATTATTATCTAAGATCTAAATAGTATTAAAATACCTTTTGAATACCTTATAAGTTTTATTAGAAACTAGAATATAATATCTTCTTAATTCAAACTTATATTAGTAATAATAAATAAAAGGTGAATCTTTACTTTTAATACTAATAATATAAAGATACCTTCTATAGGAGAAAGTAAAACTTAAGTAGTAAATAATATAAGGAATAATTTTAACTAATTGAATATTATTAATTATTTTTACCTAAAGAAAATAATCTTTATATTTTTAATAGTTTTATTTAAATTACTTTTTTCAAATAGAATAGACTTTATAAGAATTTTATTTATATTAAACTTCTTATTTAATTTAACTAATTAATATTTAATATCTTTAAATTAATATTTAAAGTTATTTATTTTAAATAAAGTCTTTTAATTTCTAATTTAAATAGACTTCTTTATAAATTTTAAAGCTATCTTAATATATTTCCTAAGAAGTTTGAATAGTTTATTAATATTATCCTTATTATCTTCTTCTTTATTTATAATAAATTCAAGTTCTTCTTCTTAATCTTTAACTATAGAATTATTAATCAAATTATCTTTTTTATTTTTGAAAATAACTTAAGAATAAGAACGTTTCTAAAAAAACTATAAGGATATTTTAAGTTATTAAGAATAATCGATTTTTTTAAAATAAGAACTAATTTTTTAATATAATTATTTAACTTTAATATATTGAAAGCTTTAAATAGTAGAAATAGTAGTAAATACTTTTACAGATTAGAAGATTTAGCAAAATAGAAATAAATAAAAGTTTTAAGATATAATACTTTAGGTTTATACTAATACTTGGTATTTAAATAAGAAGAAGATAGATAAGAACTATTGATTTTAACAAGTTATATTTAAATCTTAATAACAGCTTAATTATAACTAAAAATACTAAAATTAATCAGAATATTAACAATAAGAAGAATAAGAAGAAAATAATAGTTATTAATAAGATTGTATAAAATAAAGAGAGTTAAAAAGTATTAAATAAAATAAACTTCTTAAAAGAAATAAAGAAAAGTATTTTAAATCTAAGAATTCTTATTATTAATATTTAGATAAAGATGAAAAATAGCTAATATAACTTTAAAGTCTAGTTTTCTACTACGTTTTAAGTTAAAATTAGAAAGTATCTCTTTAAGTTTATTAATAAATTAAGTGAAAATTAGAATAAGTTTATTTAATAGAAAGGTTAGATTAAGATGTATTAATAGATTAACTATAATATTATATAAAGTTTTAGCTTCAGTAGTTTCTTTTTTAATTTTAACAAGTTTATCTTATGATTAAAATATTACTAATGACTAATATATATTATTTTATTTAAGATTTAATATATAGGATTTATATTAATAAATATATTACTTATAGGTATGCGAAGATAACTAGTAAAAATAGTAATATAAATAAGAAGAAAGAAAGTAATGATAAAAAGTAACAAGAAGATTATTTTAATATATTAAAATAAGAGATAATTATTCATTTTAAAAAGAGCTAATTAAATACTCTTACTAATACTTATAAAGATAGTTAAACATATAATAGATTATAATAAGTTTATTATAATAAATAATTTGTTTTATTTAAATATTTAAAGGATTATTCTAAATATTATTTATCCTATTTTCTTTATAATAATATATTATTTGAAATTTGAAGGTATTTCTAGTGGTTCTACTGCTAGGGGGTATATAAGAATAGGTATAGTATTAAAGCTGTTATATAACTATACCAGCTTATATAAGGTCTAACTAGTCTATTTATATGTATTTAAACGCTTGTCTCTAGTTTGAATAAGATTATATCTTTTAATAATCTATATTTAGACTATACATTGTATTATTTATTTATTCTAATATCTAATTACTTTTTAATTATAAAATATACTATAAAGTAAAATTCTTAATTAGAATCCAGAGAAAGTAAGTTACTTATATATATTATATAATTTAGAGTAGTTTTAACTTTACTATATATATATAGTTAAAATAGTATATTACCTACTATTTAAATAGGGAGGGGATTATTATTATAAATAGTAGTAATATTACTATTATGTATAATAATAGTATCTTATAGTATTTATTAAGTATTCTAAAACTGTTCAGAAATAGCTATAAATGAAATTAAAATATTACTATAAAAATATATATTACTATATAATATTAGATCTCTAGTAGTAGGAATATAGATTCTTATATATTTCTTATAGATATTATTAAATATTAGTTATTTAATAATATATCTTAAGGAAATCTCTTAATTATATTTAAAATATAGTTTTATAACTATAAATTAGAATTCTTAAAAGTTATAAAGGAATTTGAGAGTATATATCTTGCTATATATAGTGAGTAAGTAGTATAAGCCTTACTAGTTATTCTTCTCTTATTATATATATATAAGAAATTCAAATAAGAAGGTTATAATTTAAGAGGTACTAGGGCTATTATATATTACTAAAGTAGTATTAATAATATATTTAGTATACTTATAATAGATCTTTTCTATTACTTTATATATAATATATATTTAAATAATAATATCTAGAGAGAAAGCTAAATCTTCTATAAGGCGTAAGTATACTCTAAAGATAGGTAAAGTAAGTATAAGGCTATTTAGCTTAATAGTATTATAAATTATTTTATATACTACCTAAAAGCACACCTCTTAAGTAGTAATGAATACTTTACTATAGTAAATCTTATATATATAGTATAAGAATATATAGTAGTACTTAACTTTATTAATATTATTAAATATTTTAATAAAGATAATATAAATTATTAACCCTATTATGTTTACTTCTAATCTAAAGTCTTTAGATTAAAGAATTATATTTATATTAGTAATGATACAATTAGGAGAATCCTAATATATATTAATTTAATATATCTTCAAAGCTTTCTATATAATCTTTACTAAGATATTTGATAAGACTTAAGTAGTATTAAATACTATTACAATATTAATAATATAGAGTATGAAGTAGTTATTAATATAGATAATTGTTGGTTTACAACTGGTAAACGTCGTAATCGATTGATTGCGTAAATAGTGCGTAACTAGTTATCTCTATTCGTAATGATTATATTTAAGCTATAGCGCGTATGTATATACTGCGCGATATAGGGATAAATCCGTATGATAATCCCTTTATTCTAATTAGCCTAAATAAGTAGGTTAACTATTTAGTCACCTACTACTATAGCTTTAGCTACCTTAGTATTATATTTAATCTAATACTAATAATACTCTCTTTTATAGCTAAAATATATTAAATATTAAAAGTAGTATAAAATATAAAAGTAGCATAAAAGTACAAAAGTAGTATTAAATATAGAAATAGTATAAAATATTAAATAGTATAAAATTGCCGCTAGTTATATAAATCCTTTTAATTATACTAAAAGCTATAAAAATACTATAAATAGTATTTTAATATAAAAATATACTTCTTATTTAATACTATATTAAGTATTCTAGGTTTTCGTTATAATATACTTCTCTTTTTATTCCTTACCTTCTTCTTTCGCCTTATATACTTTCTTTGTATTTTTATTTCTTCTTCTTATTATTATTAGTAGTTCTTATAATTTATCCTTCTATTTATATTATTATTTTATTTATTATTATAAAGTTTTTAAAGACTTAATTGTTAGATTTCTTAATTATGCTATCTATAAGATTATCTTTATTATTAATCTACTAGATCTTAAAGATCTCCTTTTACTTATATAATTACTTTAATATTATAATATTAATTATAAAGTACTTCTTTTTTATAATATTTAGTTTAATAAAATATTTATAGAGAGAATATAAGTTAGTATATATTACTATTAGTATTAGTAGTATCTTTAAGTATTTAGTTATCTACTTAAAAATAATAAAAATTATATATCTTATATTAACTCCTATAGTTATATTATAAACCTTAGAGGTTAATATATTTTATATAATTCTTTTTAATTTAATAGAAGAAAAATAGATAAAATTACTTCTAAATTTAAAAATATTATTATCTTTATTATTATTATCCTCTATCCTTAAGATAATAATAAATCCTAATTACGATATTATGTTTTTATTATTAGTAAAAGATCTATTAATAAAAATATAAAGCTTTATTCTCTTCATATCAGTAGGGATAAATATTAAACCTTATTCTAAATTACTTATTTATTATAGAAAGTATTTATTAAATTTATTAATATCTTCTTCTATTAAGTCTTAGTATTAAGCTATAATAGAAAAATTAAAATATATTTTGAGTTAGTATATAGAAACTATATATACCCCTTATACTTATTATTTAATATATACTAATTTTATTTCAATAAATATATAGTTAATAATTCTTATCTTCTTATTTTAGCTTTTTCAAATAACAGTTATATTACTATTATTCTTAAGAGTTATTACGCTTTTGTTAAATATAAGGGGCTTATTATATATAAGTATTAACTTTAGTTTTACTATAAATCCTACTTACTAAAGCTCCTCTTCTTCTCTATTATTAAACTTAGGTAAGTAGAAGTTAAAAGTATTATCTATTTATATATTAATAATCCTAAAGTATAAGTTATTTAATTTAGAGATTATAAAGTATAAATTATATAATAAGGTTTTTATATTTGATCTATTCTTATAGTAATTAGAATATATTATATATTAGTATATACCTAATTCTGCGAAACTATATAATAATTATATAATAATAATAATAGTATTCTTTAAGTATGATTACTATAAGTTAGTAGGTAGTTTTACTAGTATGAAGTAGTTTAGCTATATCTTTATTTGTATATATACTTAAGTAATATTATAGAAGTAGATTTCTATAGGGGTATTAGAATATAATATTACTAATAATACTAGTACAAAGCGATAGCTAATATATTATATTATTAGTAACTATATAAAGATATTAGCCTTCCCCTAGTTATTAAAACCTTTAACGACTAACTATAACTTTTTATATAATATACTATTAGTATTTTTAATTTTATTAATAAATCTAAAGCTGAATACTTTTATCTACTTATGTTTTTAGATATCGAAGCGCTTGAAGTGTAGTACTTTTTTTACTAATAGGATCTCCTATTCTTTAGTATATGACTTTTTAAAAGGTTTACTTAGTATTATAATAAAATTATATTAGTAGAGATTAAGTATCCTAGCTAGTACCTCTGCTTTTTTTATAATAAGGTAGATATTATAATATAAAATATTAGAAAGGTAGGCTTTTATAATAAAGATATTATTTTTATATAGTTATCCTTACTACTTTAATTTCTCCTTAAGTATTACTACTATAATTATTTCTTCTAATAAAACCTTTCTCTTAGTTATATTATTATAGGGTTTCTAATTATTACATTTTCTAACTTCAAGTTAGTAGTATAACTTAACTATTATTCTTTAGAAGGTATTAAATTTACTTTCTATTTCTATAATATATATCTTATTATTAATTAAAATAAGCCTAAAGAGCTTAATTTAATTCTAATACTTCTAATATATATAAATATCTAATTATAATAAGAATTAATATATAGATATAATAAAAAGGCTTTTATATATACCTAAAGCATCTAAGACCTAGTATTACGTATAGATCTTACGTACTTCTTCTATTACTTTATAGATAACTATTATATATCTCGTTATATTTAGAAATAGTAGTAATAATATATTAAAATATAAATATACTTTAAAAATAAATAGGATTAGTATAAAACTATTAGGACTATTAGTATTATTAATTATTATAATTATATTCTAGAATACTTCTTTTCTTAATGTTTCTAGTATCTTATTATATATAATCTTATAAGCTTTCTATAAAGGAGTATAATACTAGTTAACCTTATTAATATTATTATAAGTTTTAATTAATATAATCTTTATTTTACTATCTATACTATTAGTTTCTTTTTTAAAACTTTTAGTAGTAAAGTAATATCTTATATTAGTAATTATTATATCTAAAAGACTTTAATATATATTAATTTAATATATTTTAATATATACTATATATCCTTTATAAAAATACTTCTT
>QAPG01001069.1:0-11473 GCA_004366825.1 Colletotrichum spinosum
AATATAATAATAAGCGTTTTATATAATTATATAAAACGCTTATTATTATATTAAATCAATAAGGCTTCCTATAGGTTTATTAATTATAAGGTTTCCTCTCTATTGGCGAGGCTTTAGTATATTAACTGGCAAGGCTAGTATATTAATTAGAATCTTTAGGTTAAATTAGAGTATCCAATTCTTTTATATATATAAGACTTTCTATAGGGTATCTTGATACTAATTAGTATTTAAAGCTTTATATAATTGATTAGACTACTGAAGTATCGGCATATTTTGCTAGTTAGTTATTATTAAGGGTACTTTTATTATATATTACTATCTAGCTAGCTATAGTCTTTATATAACCTCTAGGGCTTTTTAATAAACCCTTAGTATTAAGATACTTATAGCAAATCCTTATAGAATAGCCTAACTTCTAGTAGAATATATAGAACGTATTATAATAATAAGTAGTCATAATATAGCTTAACTTACTATATATTTTATATAAGAGGCAGTCCTTTAGACATAACTTCTTTCCTAAGGAGCTTTCTAAAGTATTAGTCTCCCTATAATATTTAGGAACTAACTCCTTAGTAATAGTATTCCTAATATTATTAAAGCTCTCCTTATAAAACTATAATCTCTCCTATAAATACTTAGCTATTAGGACTACTATTCTAAATATCTAATTATTGAACTTCTAGTATTATAAATATTATTATAATCTAATCTTAAAGTAATAGAAGAAAATGAAAATATAAGACCTTAAGGCCTTTAAATTAGAAATACATAAAGCTTTATAAATAGCTAACTATTTAATATACAACTTTAGTAAAGACTAGTCTTTATATTAAAATATACAAAGTGTATTATATAAGTATAATTCTTATAGGGTAAAGTTAGTTAATAAGTAATAAATAAATATTATAAAGTTATTCTATATAAAGTTTAGTATAGTGTGATAGTAGTTATATTACTAGGTTCATAAGCTATATGATAACTTTATTATAATTCATTAAACTTTATATATTTTAGAGGCCTATAGCTATAATATATAGCTATTTGAAATTACTATTAGTTAATTTTCAATTTTATATTGGGTGGTACTTTTATAAAGGAAGCTATTGAAGTAACTAAGGGGCTTTGAGTAGTCTTTATAGTTAGGAGTAAGTATTGAAGTCTTTAGAATTAATAGTGTTATTACTATAGGTTTGCTACTAAATAGCTATACTGACATTATTTCTATAAAGAATAACTATTACCTAAGAAGGCATATCAATATTACTATAGTAATATTACTTTATTCTAATAGTATATCTATGAATACTGAAGTATAGGTTATTATATTACTTAATTTACTAGTAGCTATTTGGGGTTTAGATAGTAAGAGTATTACTATATATTTATTAGTAGCTTTAGAGGTTTCTTTAGGTATAATTATTTTTAATATAGCTATGGATATTACTATAAATACTATATATTTAGATATTATATATTTAGATAGAGTTATCTTAGGTACTAATGCTACGTATTTGGCAATGATTCATTATAATAAAGTTATTATTGAAATCCCAGCTTCACCCCTCTAGGAAGTAGAAGTTGAAGAATTATAAGGGTTTATAGCTAAAAGTCTAATAAGAGAAGGTATAATAATAAAAAGTAAGTCTCTATAAATTATAAGACTTTAATTTAGTGGGCTAATTAATAGTAGTTATAAGAGGGTTTTTATCTTACAGTAGCCTTAGGTTATGATACTATATAATATATAATTTAATCCTAGGCATCCTAGCTCTCTATATAGGCTATAAGGTATATATATCTTTATATAAAGTAAGATATAAAATCCATCATATAGAATATAAAAATACTTTATATATTACTCCCAAGGAATACATTACTTTTAACTTCTACTTTTATTACCAAAATTATTATAATTATACTTTAGCTTTAATATTAATAAATAAAAATATTAGTTATTCTTAAAACTCTTCTTTTGTTAATTATATTACAATTATTACAATAAGAGTATTTAGGAGCTTTAGTAGATAGTTTAAATACTAGTATAGTATTAATATAAAGGTTTTTGAATATACTAATCAAGTTTCTAAGTATAAGAATTTGAATTATTATTTAATTTCTTAAAATATATACTTTAAGTTATTTACTTTATATACTTAGAGTTAAAATAGAAGTACAAGTATATTAAACTAGTTATTAAGGCTTTTACTTTATATAGAGAATATTTAGTACCCAGTTAGAACCTATACCCCAACCGACTTTACACTAACTACTATAACTATAGTTACTTTAAGTCTTTGAATTATAATAATATTATACTAATAGTATATTATATAATATTTCTAACTTTAGGTTATTGTATTTAATAATACTATTTGAAGTCTTCCTCACTATTAGCTATTATTTATAATAGATTTTAATATATATATCCTTTAAGAACCAAGTAGTATTTAACAAGCTACTTCTAATATATATCTAAAATACTTAGAATTATTATTAAATATTCCATTTTCAAGCGTTAGGTTCTTTTTTATTCTTTTAATCTTATATTTCTTAGTTGTATTAATAGTTTTATCTATTAGTATTATTTTAAAGTTAAAATTAATTATAATCATTTTAAGAAGGTTAGAATAAGTAGTAAAGTTACTCTTACATAATGTTAATTTATTTAGGGCTTTATAAAAGTAGTTAGAAATCCTTAAAGTCATTGATAAGTTTGATAAGATTGATATTTATATTAAAATTATAAAGATTAAGTATAATAATAGTCTTTATTATTATTACTATTATTATTAGTAATAGTATTCTTATAAACTAAATAGAGGCCTAGTCTCTAGGCTATTGCTTTCTTTTGTTTATAAGGCTAGTATTATTAAAGTATACTAATAGTATTATTATGAGTATGAGTTAATATTATAAGTACAGCTATAGTAAGTTTAATACTTTAAAGCTACTACTATTATATCAAACTATAACTTACTAAGATTATTATATAGCTTATATTAATAAGTTTTCTATATCTAATTATTATTCTATTACTTTAGAATATTAATATAATTCTAAGTTAGAACTAAGTCTAAATTAAATATTATACTACTAAGTCCCTTTTACTATATTTACGTGTAGAAATATATACAAGTTATAGTATGTTACTAGGTTTCTTTTTCATTATAGACATTTTATATTAAGTATTACGTAAAACTATCTATTAGATAGGGGGTTAAATATATAATATACTATTAGATTAAATATTAAAATATGAGTAAGAATTGAAACCTTCAGGAATAAACTACCCTATAAACTCTAATTCAAAACTTTACAAATAATATTATTCCTTTATAACTAAATATTAATTCTGTCGGTTATACTATTCTATAGGATATATAGTAACTATATGTATTATTATATATATATTAATATGCCTTCTACGCCTTACTAACAACAAAGACTAAACACCTAGCGCTAGTTATAGCTAAATATATAGTAATTAATAAGTAATTATTATACTATAAATCTTAAGCCTTATATAATACTATATATGATATAACATAGCATTATATATTACATAGTCTAATAATAATAATAATAATAATAATAATAATAATAATAGATAACTAGAATACTAGTTCATATTTATATAGTAAGGTTATAAATAATGTATGTTATCTTCCAAATAAATTAATACTAATTTGTAATTAATCTTTCTATTAATACAATATTATAAATTAATAAGACTTATTATAATAAGGAAAGAAATTATAAAAATGATATCTAAAGTCTATATAAGGTAAAGGATTATATAAATTACTATTTAGATACTTTAGACTCTCCATATTTTGATATTCTAGTTTGAAGACTTTATATTAATATCTTAAGAAGACTTTTATAAGACTTAAGTAGTAATATTATATTAAAACTCTCATTCTAATAAAGTTAAAGTACTCCTTATAGTAGTTTTTAAAGAATCCAGTTAAATACCTCTAACTATTACTTATTAGAATATATTTAGTAAATCTAATAAATCTTACTAAGTCTTATTAGACCTCTATAATGTTAGAAATGTATTATATTTCTAGCCTTAATTCCTTCAGACTTCTATAGCTTTTTGAAACCTATCTTCTTCTTCTTCTTCTATATAGATAAATACATATAATAATCTTCTTATAATATCTTTTTATTTATAATAATATTTAAATTACTAGCCTTTAGGCAAGTATATATCCTAGGTATTTCTTTGATAATTATAATAATATTAAATAGTATCTCTATATTTATAAAGATTTATTAATCTTTGGATTTAATATGATTTAGATAGATTTAAAATATTAATATTATAAATAAATATATCTTTATAGTTTTAATTTATTTAATATACTAAATAATATCTTATAATTATTTAAAGTTATATAGCTATAAATTCTATTAAATATTTGAAAGTTAATTTTAAAGACTAATCTGCTAAGGCTTTTTAATTCCTAAGTAGTTAAAGTGTCTAATATATTTAAAGGAAAATTGTTTTATAATATTGAAACTAGTATAAATAGTTAAAAGAATTTAATATTATATAGTAAATTATTTAATAGAGTTTTATATATTTAGCCCCCCCGCTTAGTAGGTAGCTTTATATAACGCTTAGTATATAATTTCTATAATAGGAAAATACCTAGTTATATACTATAGTTTATATATATTTCTTTAGGTAAATATAATTCAAAAAACTTAGTAATATAACTACTAGTTTAAACTTAGTTCTAACTTAGAAATACAGGCTAATAAGTAGTAGAATAGTAACTAAATATATAAGCTTACTAATATAAGTTTTATAATAGTTAGTAGTAACTTCAAAGTATTGAACTTACTATAGTAATACTTATAATATTAACTTTTACTAGCTAGATACTAATAATACTATTAGTATATTTTAATAATACTAACTATAGATATAAAGGAAAGCGACGGAAGACTAGCCGACTATCTTATAATAATACTACTAATAATAATAATAATAAGAACTACGTATAGATTACTCCTAGCTACTATCTATTACTATACTTAACCTTTATAACTTTAATATAAATATCGACTTTATAAAAGTTGTTAATAACTATAAGAACTATAATTATTTTTATAAAAGCCTTAAGGGGCTAGTTTTATATAAAGGTGAATTTATTACCCTCCCGAGCCCCCTTAAAGTAATTATAATTATATTTAGCTTTAATATATTATTAGAAGATAAAGCTATCGGTAGAACTAAAAAGAATAAAGTTTAAATAATAAAAAAGAATCTAACGCCTAAAGGTAGGGTATTCGAAGATAACTCTAAATACTTTAAATATATTTTAAAAATAGCCTATTAGATATCCGAAAATGTATATATATTGAAGTTTATTATAGCAGTTGTTATTAGCTAATAGTAGGGAAGGTATAACCTAAGGTTAAATATGTCGCGCTATTGTGTACTATCGGTATAACCTTATTACGATTTAAAAACCTGAAGTAACTATAGCTATAGCTATTAGTATAGGGTAGGTTAGGGCATAAGTCCTAACTAGGAGCCAAATGTTCTCTATGTAAAGCTAAAGACTTATAAATTATTTAATAAAGTCTATTTATCTTTCTAATCCTCGAAAGGGAATTACTAAGGTTAGTAAATATGATAATATCTTTGAATAAATTCTTAGAAACTTCTCAAAATAGGTTGAAGACTTTATAAAAGAAGGTTACGAAATTATATTACTTCTCTATAAAATTAAACCTATAATTTGATATATTAAATCTATTTTAACTCTTCTATAAATAATAGAAGAGAAATAGTAATAATATAATTAATCAAGTTTTATATTTGTAATATTAATACTATACTTCGTATTCTTCTTATTAGTCTTATTCATATATAGCTCTCTTAATATAAAGCCCTTCTATATATAAGAGGTAAATTATATTATAATAACTTATAACTCTTAAAGTAATTTAAATATTCCATATATATTACTTCTATTGTTCTATTTAATAATACTTCAATTAAATATATTATAGGCCTTATAAAGCTATATAATAAGACTATACAATGGAATAGAAGTCGATATAATACTCTTAAACTATCAATCTATATTCTTTATACTTACTGTTTAAAGCTTAAAATCTTATATTATATATAGGTTAATATATATTCAATTATATTAATAAAGTACACTCTTAAGTATTGTTTTATTTCTAGCTGTTTAGCTATTACTTATATTTATCCTAATAACCAATTTTAAGTAAATAAAAGCTTAAGTATTCTTTATTACTCTTATAACCCTATATCTTCTATTTATTGTAGAAAATCAATTATTAGAGTTAAGGTTATACTACCTGAATTATTTATACTCTAAAGTGATTAAACTATAATATTAGGATATTTAGTAAATAGACCACTTAGTAGCCAAGTATAATAGAGCTGGGAGTTCTATATTATATAAGGTTAATCTTTTTAAAAATAAAGTCTATTTAGATATTAATATTGCGAAGTTCCTTACTTCCTATAGATCTAGAACTTCTTATTATTATTACTATTTATATTAATATTAATATTAATTTTAGATATTATTCTAAATAGTCTAATCTTTAATAATTAAGAGTTATTATTTCTCCTTAACTTTTCATTAGTTATTTATTATTAGTTTAATAGGTTTTAAGTCTAGCTCCATATTAACTTCTTTTTTACATTATATTTCTACTTATCTTTATTATTAATATTGATATTTCTACTTTTATTAATAATTATTTAGGTTATATTGGAGTTTATATTAATCAATTCTGAGTTTCCTACTATCTATCTATTTATATAAAACTTCTTTTAACTATTTTTATAAAGCTCTATAGTTTATTCTTTTTGTATTGATTTTAATTTACTAATTAATTCTTCTCATTAATTAATTAGAGTAATACTAGATAAACTTATAAGGGGATTATATTTGTTGGAATAATAGGTTGATGATTAGGCTAGTAAAAGAAATAGTTAAGTAGTAGAAGCTGAAAATCTTTTATATCTTAAGTCTATTAAGACTTTTTATAAACTAGTTTTTAGGTCTATTAAGACTTTCTAAAAACTAGCTTTTAGGTTTATTAAGACTATTATGAATTAGAATTTTAAATCTATTATAACTTTTATAAATCAGAACTTTAGGTCTTTTTAGATCTTTATAAAAAGAGCGTCTCTTATAAGATCTAAATTCTAGATTACTATAGTTATAGGTATATTAACTATTAATTAACTATTCAGCTATATTGTTATTAATCTCTTAGTTCATAATAATTCACTAAAGTTAGTTTATAAGTATTTTAATCTTAGTTTAAGACTTTAATTAATTCCTTAGTAAACAACTATTTTATCTTCTTAAGTTTTTATTGAAGAAAATAGGTAACTTTGAGTTATATTGTATTTTAAAATTAAAAGGGATTTAGAACGATAGTATTTGGTCTATTTATATAAAGGTTTTAGTTATTAGTAAAGATACCATTATAGATTTAATTAAGCCTATTTCTTTAATTAATCTTAACAAGTATTATAAGGCTTTTAGTTATATATAGTTAACATGTAAAAATAGTTTTTTAACAGTTATTAAGAATAATACTAATACTTTTAATATATTTAATTATTCAAAAAGACTTTATAAATTAATCAGTTTTTTAAATAACCTTCTTATTTATAAAGAGGTTTTTAATACTCGTCTTAGTAATATGAAGTTTATAAGAGAATATTCAAATAAAATTAAAGAAGTTATGAATAACTTTTCTTATAATAAAATTAAACTATCTAATTAAGTTATTCTTATTCGTATTCTGAATAATCTAGATAAAAGTTATAAAAGTTTTATTATTTTAATTATTTAGATATTTAGATTTAATAAGGATTTATATAAGTTAGATTCTTTATTCTTTAATCTATTAGATAAGTTTAGAAAGAAAACTTATATTTCTTTAGTTAATTTTATAATTAAGAAGAATTTGAAAAGTAAAGTTATTATATAGCTTTCTCTTAAGGTTATCAAAAAATTCTAAAAGAAATAGAAAGGTATTTTTTATAATTATTATAAAAAGACTAATTATATTAAAGAGAATTATTTTAGTTTTTATTTTAAAAAGACTCCTAGTTAGATAAAATCTAAAAATCCTTCTAAACGTTTTAAGAAGAAAAAGGATAAAACGAATAAGATTGAATATTTAAATTTAATAAATACTATTTTAATATTAGTTGAAGAGATTTCTATTACTGAGGATCTTATATAATATAATAAGAATATTAAAAAAGAAGAGAAAGATTAAGAAGAAAGTATTAAGTTTGAAAATGTAATTCTAATTTAACTTTTTTTTTAAAGTGTTTTTATTAAAAGGATTTTAGGTATTTTAATTTCTAAGAAGATTTAGTAAAGTTAGAGTTCTATTAAATAGTTTAAGACTATTCTATTCTTCCTTAATATTAGAGGTATTATTTATATAGTTAAAGATTATATTCTTTTGGTTAATAAAATTAAGATTCCTTTATTTATTAAATAAAGAAATACTAAGAAGATTACTTTAATTATAAAAAGTAGTTTGAAAGTTATTTTAAATAATATTAAATATCCTTTCTATAATATTTATTAGGAGGGGCTGATAGCTTGCTTTCTACTACGACTATTAATAGATATATTACCCCTTAAAGTATAACCTTAGCCTTCCTACCCCCCGCTAACTACTATAGTTAGCCCTAGTTAATCTAAGGCTAAACCTCTTATAATTATAGTAGCTAGTATACCTACTCCATATTAACTTTTTTATAGATAATAAATAACAATCATACGCCTTTATACCTTCTCGCTTTTACGCCTTTATAACTATTAATATATAATTTAAATATCCCGAGATATTTAATTACTACTAACTATAAGTATTCTATTTAAATATTTATGATAATCTCAATATCTATAACCTTAATATCTTCTAGACTATATTCTACTTATTCTTAAGATAAAACTTTATACTACTAATATAAAGGTTTTCTACTATTAATATAAGCTAATTCATAATCTCTATATAAGTATAATAAGATTTAGCTTATTGTTATTAATAAATAATTTTAATATATTAATTAAGTATAGCTAATATACAAATAATATTTATAGAGATATAGATACTCCTCATATAACTTAATAACTTTTAAAGCTCCTATAATTATATTATTATACTACTTTAAAATACCTAGTAATTAATATTATAATAATATATTAACATTAAAGTATTATTTAATTAATATTTAATCTCCAAAGTCTTTAACTTAATATAATAACTTATAGGGTAACTAGATCATCATTTTTTAAATATCTATAAACTACCTATTAGTTATAACTTTTAGAGTCATTTTATTAAAGAAAGCTCAATATAATAGACTAATAGCTTTGAATCATAAGGGTTATAAGTAAATATTACTATATTTATCTTATACCTCTCCTCTTATAAGTAGCTATATAGATTTCAAAGGGATTTAAAATTTATTATAAAGATATAAATATAGAAAGATAATAAATTATACAATATCTAGTTCTTAATGTTCTATTTTATCCTATTTTTAAGAAGTTTAAAAAAGTTCTCAACCCTATAGCTTTAGTAGTTACTTTTAGTTATATATATTAAACCCTAGTTTCAACAAAGCTTTCTCTAATTATTACTATGAGGTCCTCTACTACTATAGGGTTAAATATTAAAACTAGAAGTATAATTATCTATAATAATAAGTAATTTCATTCTTATTTTAACTAGTTATAAGTTAGTATTAGTATAAATCTTATTATTAGGTAAAATCTATAGTTAAATCTATATATAGGATGAAGAGTTTAGATACTCTTCTAGATATACAGCAAAAGTAATTAAATAACATTTATTATGTATTACAATTAGGTATTAATCTATTGAGTTAATTTCAATTTAATTCTAAGGGTATATTATCTATCTTATTTAATAAACCTATATTATATAATTTTAAATAAGATAAACTTTTACTTATAGGAATTAAAATTCATAATCTTTATAAGTTTAAAGTTCTTATTTAACTTTAATATTTAGTTTTCTATATTAATGTTTTTAATGTTAATAATTTGAATTTATAATAAACTAAAATTGGTATATTAGTAATATTATTAAGTTACTTAAGAATGTAATAAATAACATTAGTTATAAGTATTCTAAAGATAATAAATTACTTATTTATAAAGTTTATTTTGAAGGTAAGTTTATCAATAAAAGTAATAGAGATTTAAATCTTTTTAAGAAGTTTGAATATTCTAATTATATTAGTTTAGGTTTATATAGATCTATTTTACTAGAGATGTTTGATTATTTTAAATAGTTTATCTTATTTATAGATAAGTATAGTAGATTTAGTTAGGGAAGGTTATTAAGATCTAAAAGCTCTGAAGAAGTTACTTTAGCTTTTGAAGAATTTATGAATATAATTAATAATATTAATAGTATTAAGAGAATTAAAGAAGTTAATATAAATAGTAATTTTGAATTTCCTAATAATAGAATAAAAGTTATCTGTTTTAATAATAGTATTATTTATAATATAAGACTATTTTATACTTATGAATTTAATAGTTTAATTGAGAAGGCTATAAGAATTATAATTAATAAGATTAGAATTTCGTCTATAATTCTAGTTTACTTTTATATTTTAGGGGTTAGTTATATTAGCTTTTATTTATATTTATAATAGAATATTTTATTCTTCTATTGAGTTTAAAATTCTTTATAAGTTAAAGAATAAGAAGAAATCTTTTTTTTGTAATATAAAGGTTTGAAGTAGTGTTTATTATTACAAGGTTAAGAATAAGTCTTCTAGGAAGCTTGATTTAAAAGTAAAAAAAGGTATTATAGTTATTTTTAGTTATAATATTTATTTAATTTGGAACTTTCAAGCTTGTAATATTATTTAGTCTAAAGATATAAATATTCTTAAAAACTGATTTAATTCTTTATAAAGAAAAGATATTTATTTTTGATAATACTGTTATTATTAGATTTAGTTAATTTAATAAAGAAACTAAGCCTAATTATTTTAACTTTAATAACTTTCCTTAGAATTTAATTATTATTAAATCTAATAGAGTTTATAATTCTATTAAAGATATTAGTTATTCTCTTCTTCTTAATTAAGTTAATAATAATAATAGTAATTTAAATCCTTCTCCTAATAAGGAAGTAAGTAGTTTATTTATAATTTGTCCTAATAGGATTATAGATTTTGAGAATTTTAATAAAAGGTTTATTATATTTATAAAGATTCCTTCTTTAAGTCTAGGAGTTAAAAAAGACTATAAATAGGATTTATATAAAGAAAGTATATTCTTTATAGTTAAAGATTATTCTTTTTTAGTTCTTTATACTAATTATAATTAATATAATTATAATAATAACTTATTTATTAATAGATATAGTAATTTTCATATTA
>QAPG01001070.1:0-11477 GCA_004366825.1 Colletotrichum spinosum
TATATATATATATATATATAATTTCTAAGAAGATAGAATTATACTAATACTATATATCTTTTTCGTTCAACTAATTTTACTTATACTTACTTTAATATATTAATACTTAATAATATAACTAAACTTAATAGTAATATAAAATACTACCTTATAGCTAATATAGTATAGTAGAAGCTTCTGAAAAGAATATTTGATATACTAAGTCACGTGAGAGTATATACACTTTCAAATAGGGTTAAAGCTATAGCCTACTAGTACTTGACTGGGTTGCTAAATTTTGCGCAGCTACCACAGTACTACCTAGTTCTAGCCTCGGCACCTTCAGACGGCACCTCCGCATCGCAATGACCTACCTAGGTACCTAGCGTTCGACCCGGTACGTACTTAGGCTTTCTAAGCGATGGAAACCAAGCGTACATCTTGGCTAGGATTTCTTGGGCCCCTGACCCAGCTTTATAGTACGTACTACATGGCCCTACGCCATCAGCTATTAGCGCAGCGTCAGTACAGGGATGTTTCCGCACCCAAGCCCCTCCAACTACGTAGGGTGTTCCCAATGCTTTCTATTGCGTATTTCAGGATTGGGGACTCTACGTCTTCCATATAAGTTGCCCTTCTCCAGCAGTTTGCCACTTAGGCCGCATTTCTTCTTTGATATTACAGACCTCTTACCAGCACCCACCATGCTTCTTGCCCAGCCTACGACTGCACAGCTCAATCAACATCAACCTCACTTTAACAATAACTGCCAACCTGCTCTAGCCTACAACAGTTTTCAGACACGATCCTTAAATTGTAGGGGCCTCGACATCGACTTCGTCGGCTCGAATTTTGAAGATACGACCCCGTTGTTTAAGTTTTCGAGTTCGGTTCCTTCGCCACAGCCTCTTAAGTCGTTGATTTCGAAACAAAACGCCTTCGCGACCAACACGTCCATTGGACATCATCGGCCTAGTTCACCTTTAGCAACTCCACGAGCGGTGCCCATTGTCGAAGAGCCATCCCTTTCTACAGATTTGGATCCCACACCACAATATCTCATGCTCTCAGACGTCTGGGGAATGGGCAATAATCATACCGTGAAGTCCGTGGGTCGTCTCCCTCATCAGCGAGAGTCGTCCCTGTCATCTCTTGGATCCGCTGGACCAGCGTCGCCCTACAGCCATAACACGTCAAATCCTCACATTGCTGTTACTGATGCTACCGATATCTTCCACGACATGCCAACACAGGAACATAATTGCTTCTACCAACTAGCCAAATCCTTGCCAACATCTCACGACGATGTTTATCCAAACTACAACGGCCTGTCTACCATAGCATCCGACATGAATGGCTATGCACCATTTCCATCGTCACAGAAAGCGAGAGCAGACCGTGGCGGTTTACTTCCCGCCCCTGAACTTTCCGTGACGGGTACAAGATCACATCCCGCGTCGGTGGCGAGTTCTGTTGCGGGTGACTCGCCCGCCACTCCCTCGCTTGCTGAGCATGACGATGACAGGAGGAGGAAAGCTGGTAAGAACCAATCCAACACTAATAGTGCCTCAAGAAATTCGTGCTTGCTAACTGTCGCGCCAGCTTTTAGCAACGTCCCCAAATTAGACCGAACAATGACCGACATCTACAACGATGAACTGTACAGCCCGAACTTTACCATAACTTCAGCGTCGCCAGTACTCAGCCAACCGGCGACATCACCCAGCAACGAAGTTTTTGTCCAGAGGCTAAATGCTGCAAATAATCAGCATCTTAGCGCCGCACAGTCTCCGGTTTCCAGTGATTCACGGGATCGGTCACCGTTCCGTCAAGGATCTCCATTGGCCCCCATAGTCGCTCCTGATTTCGGGGCTGGTTTGTCAGTACCCGGATTACGTTTCAACTCGGCGCATCACTGTCGGGAGCAGAAGAAGGCAAAGCATGACGCTCAGCTCGTTGGGCAGCAAATGTCCTTGAAGTCAGAATCCGAAACGCCGAAGACGATTTCCCCTAAGGACGCGATGTTGGAATTGCACGATGCTGATGTGGACAATTCGTTCTCGCTTTTTCCCTCCCAAGATAGCCTTGAGTTTCCCGACACCGCCAAGGCTCCCACTTCTCGAAATCTGTCATCTACGTTTTCTAGATCAGCATTTCCGAGAGGAGGAGCATTCCCATACTTAATTACGCAAAGTCCAGGCGGCGTCCAGGTTCCCCAGCAATATCCTTTTATCGCTCAATCGCGACCACAACCTCAACAAGATTCACGCCCCGGCTCCGTCGAGTCTAGCTCGGGCGTGTCAGATGAGACATTACACCATCCGCAAGGGCTGTCTATGACCAAACCCGCTGGTGCTGCCGCCGACAGCGGCACATATACGTGCACGTATCACGGCTGTACATTGCGATTCGAGACACCTGCACTG
Organism: Colletotrichum spinosum; assembly: GCA_004366825.1. NCBI lineage: Eukaryota > Fungi > Ascomycota > Sordariomycetes > Glomerellales > Glomerellaceae > Colletotrichum > Colletotrichum spinosum. The sequence continues at coordinate 2,406 of QAPG01001070.1, forward strand.
CTTCAGAAACATAAAAGAGAGGGACATCGCCAGGCACAGTCGCTAGGTGGATCTGGCAGAGTTGATTCTGGCGTCCCATCTCCCACCATGTTATTGAACAGCCAAGCTGGGCCGCATAGGTGCGACAGAATCAACCCGAGCACAGGCAAGTCGTGCAACACCATTTTCTCACGCCCCTATGACCTTACAAGGCACGAAGATACGATCCACAACGCTAGGAAGCAGAAGGTGCGATGCGATTTGTGTACAGAGGAAAAAACTTTCAGTCGCGCCGACGCGCTTACACGCCATTATCGCGTATGTCATCCAGACGTTGACTTTCCAGGCAAGCACCGTCGTCGAGTTCACAACATTTAGAACTTCTCGTCATCCTTGATTGCCTACGCAAGTTCAGTCGCGTTACAAGACGTTGAATGATGACGTCAAGAAGTCTTAACAATTAAGGAGGAAACAGGGTTACGCGGAACAGATCAGTATTTGGCCTTCACATCCAATCAGGCCGGGGCTGCTTATTGAAACTCGATGGAAAACGCTCATTTAGTGGGGCGAGGGGGCGATATGGAGATTCAGGGTCCTTTCTGCAGGAAGGGTCGTGCTGTATGATATCATCATAAGTCCGTGCACTACGACCCTGACGATCCGTGCGGTCCCCAATGACATCACTTGCAACGCCCATTTTGAGACGTTTCCTGCTAGCCCCGGATTTCCAGCGCACCAACGGCGCCTGGTCGTCATCATCATGCCGAGCCTTGTGTCCAATTAAATACGCCCACGGAAGTGTGTAGATCAGTCCAGATTGACAGTATATGGTGGATGGGTTAACAATGGTATGTGGAAACAAACAACGTTGTAGTGCCGTCATGTGCTACTAGGCAGTTGTAATAGTACTAGGCAGTTGTAATAGAAGGATTCCAAGGCATTCTATGGGAAATCCTAAGGATTTCCTACTGAAACCTTATGTTAGAAGTTGTTATAGAATAGCTATAAAATTGTAGAGATGGAGGTAAAATAGCTTAGATTCTAATAATAAATATAAGATTCATAATCTTAATGATATGTAGTTATTATTTATATTTACTATAGAAGATAAATGAATTATATATATTATTATATATATAAGTATGTATTTTTTTCTCTTAATAAGTAATAGATACTATCTATCTTATATTAAATATAGTTAAAATATAAAGTATTCAGTAAATGATTACTGTATTATATTTGAAAAGATTTATATAATATAATATAATATATAATATAATAACTATAATTTTATCACTTTTACTTTATATTTAAAATAATACCCCTATTTAATATAGTAGTTTAACGTCTAGCTGGCTTTTACTATTTTACAATAAGAGTAGTAAGTTTAAATCCTATAGTAAGTAACTACAACTAGTAGGCATATGCCTTCCGATTATATAAACTAAGTATAGTAACTGCTACTAGCTATTAGTTCTTATAAATAGCTATTAATAACTAGTAACTATTAATAGCTAGTAATAAGTACTACTAGCTAGCTAGTATTAGTATTATATAACTATAATTTTTTAAAGAAGTAATTATAATAGATATAAATATATATATACTTTCTATTTATTAGCTATTATATTAACTAATTATATTATTACTACTTGAAGTTTCTTCTATTTAAATAGTTCCTTAGCTTTAGTATTATCTATAGGGTTTATAAGGTAAGAGCTAACTACTAGATATAGCTTCCTTTAAAGAATCCCAAGAGGCATATGACTTTAAATAGATTAAAAACCTTCAATATAACTACTAAATAATATTTAAAATAATACTTTAGAATGTTAGTCTATATATAAATCTAATTATAAATTTTACTTCATAATAGTATTCATACTAATACTAGCTAATAATTAGTCAAAATAATAATAGAATTACTTATTATTATGAAAACTAATATCTTCTAGTTTTAATAATTAGCTTTATAGTAATATAAGATTTTATAGGAAGTATTAATATAGAGAATCTTATTAAAATGCAGACAAAATATATATAGCTAAAAGTTACTATTCATATTATAAAGTTAAGGATCTTTTTAAATCTCTTAAAATGTAATAAAATAGAATATATATATTGAAATATATGAATTCAGCTTTCTATAATCTATTGATCTTCTATAACTTTTATATTATAATTAAAATCTGCTCGAATTTCTTACAGCTACTTATAAAAAGAGAATTGTAAAATCAATATATAAATATCGATTTAAAGTTATTATAAGTAAGACTATTAATATATTAGACTTAGTCTTAATAAAGGTATTTGAAATATTATAATTAATAATTAGCATATATATATTCAAAGGAAAATCATCTAGCTATCTTTTAGATTACTATATTAAGCTAGTAATATTGAAAATTCAATATCTATGAGATAATTCCTTAGTGTTAATATACTATTATAATTCTAGTTACTAGATACTTTAACATATTATAATGATGTATATATAGAAGTCTTAAAAGCTATTTGATTATACTACAAATAGTTATATTTATATAAATGTTATTAATATATTAGTTAAATTAAAGTATTATAGAAAAGACTAATAGCTTACTCCCTACTAATACTTTTAAGAAATAAGTTATCCCTAAAAATATAACTTTAGCTTTCTAACCCCCTATGAATTATTATAGCTAGCCTCTAGTTAATCTAAGGCTTAACTCTTTATAATTATAATAGCTAGTATACCTGCTTTATATTCATCCTTTTGTTATTAAAAAACTAGTATTTCTCTTGTAATAACCTTATATCTCTATATCTTTACATTATATATAAATTAAATATCTCAAGATATCTAATTACTATTAGATATAGATATTCTATTCAAATATCTATTATAATCTTGAAATCTATAATCTTAATATCTTCTAGGCTAAGCTTTATTTATTCTTAAGACAACACTATATATTATCAATATAAAAGTCCCTACTACTAATATAAACTAATATATAATGTTTATATAAATAAATCAAGATTCACTTTACTCTTATTAATAAATAATCTTAATATATTAGATACAGCTAATATATAAGTAATATCTATATTAATATTAATATTTCTAATATACCTAGATAGTCTTCAAGATCTCGATAATTATATTACTATAATACTACAAAATATCTAATAATTAGTATTATAGTAATATATTAATATTGAGATATTGCTTAATTGACATCTAGTTTCTAATATCATTAGCTTACTATAACAATTAGATAATAAATAGATAATCTTTATTTAAATATCTATTAGCTACTTATTAATTATAGTATTCAGAATAATGGTATCCAATTCTAACTTAGTATATTAATAATCTTATTTATAATACTTATAATTCGTTAGTTTTATATCTATCTTATGAGTTTCTTTTTCTAAGTAGCTACTAAGACTTTGAAGTATTTCAATTCTATAATCAATATTATAGAAGAATAATAAATTATAAAATATCTAAATTTTATACTTTAAAGTAAATATTCTACTATAATTTATGTTTTACGACTATGAAAATATTCTTAAGCCTATAACCTTAATAGTGACTCTTAGCTATATAGTTGAAGTTTAGCTTTAATAAAGCTTTCTTAGTTATTATTATAAAGTCTTCTATTATTCTAGAATCAGATACTAGAATTAAGAGTATAATTATTCTTAATAATAAGTAATTTCATTATTACTTAAAGTAGTTTTAAGCTAGTATTAGCATAAATACTATTATGAAGTAGAATCTATAGTTAAAGTTATATAAAGACTAAAGAGCTTAAATGCTATCTTAAATATAAAGCAAAAGCAGTTAGATATTTAATTACTATACTAAGATTAATTATTCACAGAACTAAGTTAAATCTTGTTATAACTAGATAGAAAATATAAATAAACTTATATTGATAATAGAAAATATTTATATTAATATTATAAAGTTTCTATTAAAGAGAAATAGAATGCAGTTCATAATAAAGATATGAAGATTATTTAGTTACTTTTTCTCTATATGTAAAATAGCATTTGAACTTTCTAACTTATGTATAAATTGAACTTGAAATCTATGAGAAATTAAAAGAGATTATTAATAGAGTGCTTCAGGCTATATATAGAGTATATATAAGGAAGTAAAATAGTCTATGTTAGAATATTTGAAGTATAAGAAATATAAACTATTTAAACCTTTAAAGTATATCTTTTGGACTATAGCCTGTAGTTTAGTTATGTAGCCTATATAGCTATATCTATTTCATCATATACTTCTTTAGGCATTAAATATTATTAATAGCTGAAGAAGGTATTCCTAATAGTTATCAAAAGATAAAACCGTATCTGAAATGTTAAAAGTAATTGAATTATTTAAAATATATGTAATACTTATTCTAAGACAAAAGTAATATAGCTTTCTAATTACAATATGAGGGCAATAAGGCTCTCGAGTCTTCAAACAAAGCCTTGAAGTATATTATCTATATAAAAATAAATTATTATAATCCTATTATGTGAAAGTAGCCTTTCCCGTCTTTTCTTAATATCCCGAAAATATAAGGGGGTTCTGAATATAACTATTGCATACTTCTAATACTATATAGACTACTGTCTTCTTATTAATATTAGAAATCTATAGCTACTTGAAATTATTATATAGACTTATAACTTCTATTGAAAATATGCTATATAAAGTATGACTATTGGGTTAGATAAGATTATAGGATTTGCCTTCTATTTTAAAATATCTCTTATTTGCTATAATCTTTATACTTATATGCCTTATCTAATCAATAGTATAAAATGCTACTTTAGATATTTAATTATAATAGAAACTAAAGTCTATTAGAAGCTAAAGTCTAGTTAGTAGGTAGCTTATACTTAACATATCAAGCTTATTCTTATAGTAGCCTAGAAGGTGTATATTTAATTAGTAATTGGTTATTAAAGTGACTACTTATCAAAGCTTTGATAAAAAAATAGATTTTCAACTCTTTTTAGACTATTGGAAATAGTTTAAGATTAAATCTTTATTACTATAGATATTTAGTCTAAATAATATTATCTTAAATATTAAGTTTATTCTATAGTTTAGATAAGTTGAATTTTCATTTCTTAAACACTAGGCTTTTAAGCTTTTTCTATTCGCTTAGATATATTGAATAGTATATAATATATCTAAAACAAAATATTTAGGAACATTTTTTCAATATAACTACTATAGGTTAAGTCTACTGTAGCTAAAGGAATATTATTGTAAATAGTAATTAACTTCAATATAATTATAAGAGAAATAGAAAAATTAAGAATTAAATACAATTTAAATAAACATAGAGATAGCTAGCCTAATAATATTATAAGAATCAGAGTATTATAAGAGTATGTTTTGTAAGAAATATATATATATATATATATTTTAAAATAAGCAGTACTATATACATACTAAAAAGAGATATATATGTAAATGTACTTTGAAATAAATAGCATTATATTTATTATATTAAAGGTTTCTAATCTTTTTAAGTTACATACTTCTTAGGAATTCTTCTAAAAGAAATTATATTTAGTTATTAGCTCTGATTTTATATATTCTAACAGTAATACTATGGTTAAGGAATTTTGCAAATAGATGAAAGTTTCAACCGTAATAATACGATTAGTCAATATAATATCTGATAAATAGGATAAGTATATTGTAAAGAGAAAGTATAAGTCTATGTATTGTAATTACTCGCTGAAAGATTATAACAAATTATTATATAATACTAAATACTAGCTAGTTCTTAATGCTTAGTACTAGTTATTGTTAATTACTAACTATTGATAGCTATCATTATAACCTATATCTAAATAACTAGCTAGGATTATACTTAGATATCTGATATTAACCTTTCTGTTTAAGTAAGCCACTAGTAGGCTCTAGGTATTATTATATATATAGACTTTTTTAGATATTTATAAAGGTTTCTCTTTTACTTTTTAGTTATCAATAAATAGTATTATATACTATTCATAGTTAAATAAACTTAGATCTAGTTTCTTATAAATTTAGAATTTAGTTTTAGTTATTATATAGAAAATATTAAGTAGAATATAGCTTCCTTTTAGTTAAATATATAATTCAATTAAGTAAAGCTTTTAGGATATAATACTATATAATAAATAATTAACTAATTGATTTAAAGAATAATAGAGAGTATTGAAACTCTCTAAGATATTCCTATAAATAGTAATTCTATAAATAAACTATTTTAATAATACTTATAATGTACTTTAAGTTCTTTATACTAGAGAATTAATAAGCTTATATATAAATTAATAAGGTACCATATTATAATAAGTAGTAATTCTTAAGTAGTTATTATGATAAGTATTTCCAATTTATATTGAAGTAATTTAATAATCTCTAGAGTATTATCTATTAAAATATTAATTTTTAGAATTAGTAATATTACTATAACTATACTAATAGTTAATTATTAGAAAAAGGCTTATTTCTTATTTCTAAAACCTTCAAATACATAGAGGAAATATTAGATATAAATTCAATAGATAAAGATTAAACGTAAGATTAGTAATTATTTATTTAACAGTAATTAGGAACTTTAATATGTAATCTATTCTTGTCTAGACTTTAGCTCTTAATAAATAATTAAAACGTTTTATATAATTAAAAGTTTGGAGAATTCTTATAATTTAGATAATCTTATTAGTTATTTTGATAGGATATATTTAGATTCAAATAGTTCGTTCTATATTATTACCTAACTATAGAATTTCGAATAAAGAGAAAACAAACACTAAATTATTCTTTATTCTAGTTTATGAAACTTTTAATCAATTTTAAAAAGTATATTTAGTTCGATATAATCTAGATTTGTCTAATAGAAGCTATTTTATTCTTTTGTTTTGAAGAATTGTTTATTATAATTCATTTGTCTATTAAATATAAGTTCCCACTTTTAAAATTTAGGATATAATTTACAAATTTAAGTATATAAAAAGAATATCTATTTATTATTATTTATTCTACTAGAAACTTATTTGTTATAATAACTAGTAGTTATATTAAAAGTTGTTAATCGATTAAAGTTATATACCTCTCCGGGATCTTTTAAAAGTAGTTATATCTAGTAGTTGGCTCTTATCTTATTTATATTCTATAGATACTACTAGTATTAAGGAACTATTTAAACAGAAGAAACCTTAAATAGTAAATATAGTTAGTTAATATAATATCTAATAAATAGGAAAGATATAAGTCTATCTATTATAATTATTCTTTTAAGGATTATAATAACGTCTTATATAATACTTACTACTAACTATTAATACTTATTACTAGCTATTGATAGTTACTAGCTATTAATAGCTATTAGTAAGAGCTAATAACTAGTAGTAGTTATTATATTTAGTTTATATTACAAAAATATATTAATAGAACTACATAATACATATAGCAACTAGCTGGCTATAGTTACTAAAGTATTAGAAAGAGTTTTCAGCTAAGAAATTACAACTTAAATCCTTTAAATAATAGTCTATATAGTAATATAGATCCTACCTATATATCTAAACCTTTCCTAATTAAAGCATTTAGCTATATTCTTATAATTCTATTATTTATATTTAATTCGTTAAGTAACTAGTCTAAATAAAGGTATTAAGTAGTAACTATTTTTATGAAAAATAACTATCCTATAGCTATAGACTTAATATAAATCTCAATAAGCTTTAATAATTAATACTTAACTTAATAGAAGTATACAGTAAGACTACAAATACTATATAGTATTATTACTAAGAGTTAAATAAACTAAGTAGTAATAATAATATAATAATAACCCCTACAGAAGATATTCCTAAACAGAAATACTTTTTATATACTACTTAAGATAACTTAGAATTTAATATTAATATATATTCTTACTAATAATATATTAAAAAAGTCAAAATAGGGAACTTATTAGAAGACTTTATATAAAGTATATTTTCAAGAGGGGAATACTTACTTCTTAATATAAAAAGAAGGGGGATACTAATTTCTATTATAGCCTTTAAATTTAAATAGTTACTATTCTCTTAATAATTAATATTGAAATTCAATAAGTAATCCTGATTCTTATTCTTACTACTATTCTTATTAATATTAAACCTAATAAGTATTATAAAAGAAGTATTTGAAACTATATAGTTTTAAATAGTAATATATTAAGAGTAGATATAGAAGTAATAGAAAGCTCATAAAAAGTAGACTATAGTTTTTATCTAATAACTAGCTGAGTAATTAATAATATCCAAGTTATCTAAAGACTAGGAAAAACTACTTTTATATAACTATAAAATAATGAGGGAAGAATTTATAGTTAAATAAACTAATAATTAGATTATAGCTATTAAAACTAACTACTAAACCTAACTAAATAGTATAGTTAATTAATAGATCTAGTAGATATTTATAAAGTTAGTATTTTAACTTTAAATAGAATAGAGAAATTATAAAGCTAATTTAAAAAATAATTCTATTTAAACTAATTTTATTATATTTATTTATTAATAGTATATTAATCTAGAGATATAAGAGAAGTTCTATAAGTAAAAACTTAACAAAATATAACAAGAAGAATACTAGTTATCTAGATAGTATTATATTAAATAATTAGTATTATACTAATATTTAAATATGATTAATTTTAAATAGAATAAGAAAGAAGCTTTTATCTAATTCTACTAACTATATCTAGATTTAAAAAACCAAATAGAAAAACTTAAAATTTTAATCCTAAAACCTATAGATATTATAATAGAAATTAAATAACTATAGAAATTCTAATAATATTATATTCATAAAATAATATAAAATAAGAAATATAAATATTTATATATAAGTTTATAATCTTTCTAACTACTCCCATCTTTATTAATAATAAGATAAATAAAACTATTAATTCTAATAATATTAAATAGTTAGTAATAAGATACTAATAAGTTAAGTAATATGATATTTATTTTAGAATAGAAAACTATATATATATTAACTATACTATAGATTATAAAAATATACTTCTTATATAGTAAGATAAA
>QAPG01001071.1:0-11600 GCA_004366825.1 Colletotrichum spinosum
ATATATACTATAATTTAGATATAGATATTACAAATAGAAACAACTAGTTATATATTATTTATATAATTAATTAATTATAGCATTTATTAACTGTAAACTAATAGTATTTAATAGTTAAGAAGTTAGGAATATCGAAATTAGGCAAACTACTTTAGAAATAATGTTTAAATAATAGTTCTTGAATATAAATATAAATATAAGAGCTATAATACTACTCTTCTTAATAATTGTACTATTAGAAATATTACTTTAAGTAATAATGTAAAATACTAGTTAGTTCTAGAGGATTCTTATAATTATATTTCTATTAAAAGTAATAGGATCTTTATTACAAATAATATTTAAAACTATTTAGGAAGAGTAATACTCCTATCTTTAAAATTATATTATACTTAATATTATATAATAGTATAATTAGGTTTATTATCTTAAGGAGAATCTTTAAAGTTATTATTTAAACTATTTATATCTTTATAATCTATAAGGAACGTTTACTATATCATCATGAAATATGTTTTAGAATTAATATTTAACTTATATTAATTACATGAAATATATGTTTCCTTAAGAATATACTTTATAGACTAACAACCTATTCTGTTATATATATAATACTTCTTATTTAAGTAGTTATATATAATTATATAAGAAGAATAAGTTCTGTTTGATTAAGATAAATATAAATACTATGAAGTAGTATAAATGGAAGATTAAGTATTTTGTAATATAGATTTTTATAGGTATTTTTAAAAAGAGTTATATATATAATTAATTTAAAATCAATTATTAACTTATTTTTAGTAATTACTTGTACTATTCTAAATATATTATAACTCTTTAATTAATATAGTATTATTTATAGCTAATTATAATTAGTTATAGAGATTCTAAGAGGTTACTATAAGGCTAAAAAAGGCTAATTAGTATTTGAATATACTGTAATATATATTTATAAGTTAGAAGTAGAATACTATATCTATATATAGATTTAATAAGCAAACTTTCTAAATATATATAAAGTTAAGTATAAAGCCTTTAAAGGTTGTTTTTGTTCTTTTTAGGATTCTTAGTTATAATATTTTGAAAAGTAGTATTTTACTAATTAGAATGGTATAGCTATTAATATTTATTGTTTTCAAAATAGTTTTGAATATAATAAGTTGTTTATTCAAACTATAAATGAAAACTAGAGTTATTTAAATACTCAAAGTAATATTTAAAAGCCTAATCCTTTAGTATAATTAACAATATACTAATTTATATATAATATAGACTATCAAGTTTAAAGTAGTAATTATGAAAAATATAAATCTTCATTTTAAATATATTATATAGATTTCTACTATATTGTATACTCTTATCATATAACTTTATGAGGTCTATAGTATACCTTCCTAAGGTTTTATTAAAAAGGGTAGTAGAAGTAAGGTATAAGAAATACTTATGATATATAAATGAGTTTTGACTATAGTTTTAGTAGTCCTCTTAATATTAAAAAGATTCTAAGATAGTTAAATAGGGGGTTAATAAGATCAATCATTATAATAGAAGTCTTCTTTTTTCTATTATAAATATATAAACTGCTTAGATTAATTATAAATATCTTTTCTTAATCTCTTATTATAGAAGTACTATTAGTATTATATATTTAACTTTAAGTTCAATGTTATAAAAGAGTAATTTAAAGTTTAATCCGTTTAGTATGAAGTTATTAACTTATTTAGAATATGTTTCAAAATTACTTTTAAAATTAGTATAGTATTTTAGAATTTCTTCAAGTTCTTCATAAGTCTATAGAGTAAACCCTTATTATTAAGATAGTTAATATAAGATTATAAAAGTTCAATTGCTATTTATATTAATTTTGATATTATAAGCTGTAAAGTAGTTTCTAAAATAATACATTATAAAAGTACTAGGAAGTTGCCAAGTTACTATAAGTTAATTCTTAAAGTTACTTTTAAATATTTAAAACAGTTCTGAACTATAGAGTTTTATATAAATATAAAAGGCTACTTGGTAAATTAAATACGTAGACACTTGAATAAAGTCCTTATTTATAATATTCTTATAGTTAAAATTAGACATTTAATTAAAAAGTATTAAACTAAAGTATTAATAGAATTCTATAAGGATAGAGATATCTAAAAATACTATTATTATAAGTATAGGAGTATTTAGGAGAGGCATCCTATTTATAAGAATTAATTTAAATACTATTACAAAAATAAGAAGAATATTAAAAGAGTTTTCAAAAGGCTATATAAGTTTCTTAAAGAGTTAAATTTAGAGATACTATAAATTTGTAATATTAAAACTCTAATAGTAATTTATAGACAGTTATTATATTTAGTAAATATACTTTGTAAATAATTACTTCTTCTATTGTAATAACTTACTGATTTATAGTATAGTTAGTAATAAAAGAAGTAATTATTAATTAGTATCAATATATCTAAAAAGTAATATGTACTATATATAATCTCACTATATAAATATAAAGTAATATTCTAATTATTTATTATTATTATTCTTATATTATATATTATATAGTATTATATAAAGCTTTAGATTTATAATATAGTAATTACTTACTAATTACTATATACTTAGCTATAGTTAGCATTAGATACTTAATAGCTACTACTAATAGGGCGTAAAAGGCATATTATTATATATATAGAAATACATATAGTTACTATATGCCTTATGGTATAGTATAACCGACAGTTATACTATACCTTAGAATTAATAATAACTGTATATATTTCTATATATATAGTAATATATCTTTTATACTTTAGTAATAATATATATTTAATTTTTAATACTAATTATAATTATATATATAGTAATTAGTAAGTATTTATTATACGATATATCTAGAATGTTATATAATACTATATAATAGTTAATATAATAATAATAAGTAATAAATAATTAGAATACTACTTTATATTTAAGTGTTTTGCTTCGCATAAAGAATCTTGAGTACCTAACTAGAACTTGTATTCTAATTTACTTTATACTAACTATTATAACTATAGTTATTTTAAGTTTTCAAATTGTAACAATGTTATTCTAATAGTATATAATAGTATGATATTTTTTAATCTTAAATTATCTTATTTAGTAATACTATCTTAAGCCTTACGAACTGTTAGCTAATACTTATAATAGATTTGAATAAATATATATCTTCTTGGAATAAATAATACTTAAATGCTATTTCTAATACATATTTAAAGTATTTAGAATCATTAGTAAATATCCTACCTTTTGATATTAAATTCTTTTTTATTTCTTTAATTTTATATTTGTTAATTATCCTGATAGCTTTATCTACTAGTGATATTTCGTGATTAAATTGAATTATAATTACTTTCAGAAATCTAAAGAAAGTTATAAAGTTACTCCTATATAAGACTAGTTTCTTTAAGCTTTTTATAAAAATAGCTATAGTCTTTATAATTATTAATAGCTTGATTAAGATTAATATTTATATTGAAGTTATAAGGGTTGAGTATCATGATAAGTAGTATTTAGGAGTAGTCTGTAAGTCGTTCTTATTATTATTATTATTAATAGTAGTACTATCACAGAAGATAGCTATTAACTTATACTTTAAAGATAAAGAGAGGGTTAGTCTATAGTTTATTACTTTCTTTTATCTATAAAACTAGTATTATCAAGATATATTAATGGTATTATGACTAGCTGGTATAAGCTAATGTTATAAGTATTATTATAGTAAGTTTAATACTTTAAAGCTATTATTATAGAGACTATTATTTAGTTTATATTAGTGAGTTTACATATTTAGGTATTACTCTATTACATTATAATATCTATATAACTCTAAATAGGGTTAAATTTGAACTAAATACTATACTACTAAGTCTTTTTTATCATATTTACTTATAGAGATATATATATGCTATAATATATTACTAGGTCTTTTTCGATTATAAAGGTTCTTTACTAGGTATTATATAAAGCTACTTATTAAGTAGAAAGCTAAAGATATAATATACTACTACCTTATATTAATATAGTAAGATTATATATGGTATATATTACTTTCTAGATAAACTAATACTAGTTAGTAGTTAATTCTTATACTATTACTATACTATAGATTAGATAAATTAGTAAGGTTTATTATAATAAAAGAGATAATTGTAAAACTTTATATTAAAAATTTATATAAGATAAAGAATTGAAAAATGTTTTATTTAGATACCTTAAACTACCTTTTATTCTAAACCTCTACTAGAAACTTCTAAAATACATATGAACTCTTTAAAAAGAGTATTATTAAATCTTAATTTAGTAAGTCTCTATTATAATCTAAATTAATCTAAAGGACCTTTTATAATAACATTAAGATTTAATTTTATAAGCTTTTAATGTTTACTCATTAAAAAGTATTTAGTAGATATAATAATCTTCTTAGAATATCACTAGACTTCTATAATCTTATAAGTTATTATATTCCTAGCTTTCTATTTTTAAGAGATTTATATAGCTTCTTGAAAATACGTCTCTTCTTTCTTCTTACATAAGTTTAGTCAACAATAATAATCTTATCAAATCCTATATAACTCTCAACTTTAGTAGTAATACCTAATATTTCTTTCAAAGCTAAAGAGTTATCTTTGAATTTTTCTAATGTTAGTAAAACTAAAATATTAGAAATAAATATTGTATTACTTATAAAACTTCTCTATTCTATAAATACTAATTCCTTTACAACCATTTAAGAAATAAATAATATTTACATATTAAGAAATAATATCTCTAGACTTTTAGTCTTTTTAGCCTATTTTATAATTCTTTAGAAACAAATAGAAATATATAGCTAAGAATTCTTTTAAATATATTAGACAAACTTTAAAGTATAGTTTAAATTAATTGAATAATTTAGTAATATTATAATAACTTAATATTTCTAAGACTATTTTATTAGTTATAAAGTTGAAGTTAAAGTAAATAATAGCTATATATAGAAGATTCTTGATTTAGATATTAAGTAGATATAATAAACAAACAATTTAGTATATAGTCTGAATATAGGTTATTAAAAAGTATAATCTATTCAAACTAGAGTAAAGCGTTTGAATATATATAAATAAAACAGTTAGGTCTTATATAAGCTGTTATAACTATATAGTAGTTTTAGTACTATACTTATTCTTATATATTCCCTTAGTAGTAGAGCTACTAGAGATATCCTTAAATTCCAAATAATATATTATTATAAATAAAATAGAATAAATAGTACTTATAATAATTCTTTAAGTGTTTAAATAAAAGAAATCATTTATTATAATAAACCTATTATAATCTATTATATATTTAACCATCTTTATAAGTATTAGTAGGAGCGTTCAGCTAGCTTTTTCTAAAATTAATAGTTATCTATTATTTTAATATATTAAAATAATCTTTTTATTGTTTTTTATTATTACTTTCTTTTTTCTTACTTCTACTATTTCTTTTAATAGTTATCCTCTTATATTTATTAATAGTATATTTATTAATATGGATTTTATATATTAGATTTTAAATAAAATAATATATTTTAATTGTTATTAATATTCCAACTATAAGGTAAACCTATTGAAGTTAAAAAAGAAGTTACTAAAGTTGAAGTTTTATATAATATTATAGTTAATCTATTAGTATGTTTTAATTTAATCTTTTTATTAAATAAACCTATTTTAAGTTTTACTTAATTTATTAATAGACTTAAGGGGATGCTTTCTAATTCTAACTTACAAAGTAGTAGAAAATCAGACTTTGAAGTTATATTAGCTGTTTTTTATTTTTATCTAAGTGTTAATAATAAGAACTTTTAGATTTAAAATACTATTCTTTACTTCTTTTAGGAAGCTTATTTTATTTAGTAGTTTTTAATTCTTTTTATTTTATATAATCTTATTAATAGCTACTATTTTCCTTTCATTCTTCTTACTATTAATATTCTTATTGATTTTAGTATTTTTATTTATAATTAAGTTATTATTAATATTTAAATATAAATTACTGAAATTAATAGTTCTTATTTATTTGTTTCTTATTTGAATAGTAAGTATTAGTATAAAGTTAAAGTATTATATTTCAAAGTTTCTATTTATTTCTATTTTACTAAGTTTTCTGATTTTTAAGAGTGTTTATTACTATTTCTACTACCTAAAGTTTTTAATATACTAAAGTTAAGTAGTTTTATTAAGAAGTTAGCTCTTACTTTAAATAAATCTATTATTCTTAGTAATTTGAAATATCTTTATAGTTATTTTAGAAAAGTTCCTATTCTTAAGTTATTTTTTTAAAAACAAAGAAGATAATTTAATTAGTAATCTTATAGTAAAAGATTAAAAGGAGGAATTTGAATTTATTTTAAATAAAGAAGAAGATAATAAAGATAATATTAATATATTATTTAAATTTCTTAAGAAGTATATTAAAATAGCTCTAAAGTTTATAAGGAAGTCTATTTAATTAGAAATTAGGAGATTTTATTTAAGATAAAGAACTTTAAATATTAATTTAAAAATATTAAATATTAATTAGTTAAGTTGAATAAGAAGTTTATTATAAAGAGAACTCTTATAAAATTTATTCTATTTAAAAAGAATAATTTAAATAAGATTACTAAGGAATATCAAGATTGTTTTTTTAGATAAAAACTATTAGTAATATTTAGTTAGTTTGAATTATTCTTTATACTGTTTACTATTTAAGTTTTATTTTTTCTTATAGAAACTATTTTTATATTATTAGTATTAGAAATAAAGATTTATTTTCTATTTGTTATTATTAGTATAAGTTTAAGTTATGAGGATATTATATTTTAACTTTTAATAGAACTTATAAAATATTTAAGAAGTATCTTAATACTATTTAGATTTTAGATAATAATATAGTAAGTAATNTTATAAAATATTTAAGAAGTATCTTAATACTATTTAGATTTTAGATAATAATATAGTAAGTAATTTAACTTGAAATTAAAATCTTAATTCTAAGTCTAATATTTGTATAGTTAAAAAATAAGAAAGTTAGTAATATAAAAAAGTTATTTTAAATTATATTCTATTCTTAATAATAGAAAGAATTAGAATTTGCTTTTTTTAAGAATAAAAGTATTTCTAATTCTACTATTAGAATTTTAATTATTATATAACTTATTATTATTTAATTATCTTAAGTATTACTATCTATCTAACTTCTTACTATTAAGCTACTTATCTAACTTCTTAGTATTTTAATTATTTTAATTAGATTTCTTATTAACTAAAACTCTGCTTTTTAAGTAGTTCTTAGTCGTTTTAGAAGTTAGAACTTTAATTTTAATATTTTAATAATTAGATATAGTAGGTTCCCCCATTTTTAAATAGGTTTTAATATTAGCTCTTTTTTTTAAGAAATATAATTAATTTTCTATATTTCTTTAAGTTGATTTTTATATACTAATTACTATTTCTTATTTATTTGTTTAAGGTTTTAAGTTTAAGTAGTTTATTTTAAATTAGATATAAATTTAAATAGAAAGCCTTATTTTATATAAATCACTTAAAAAGTTCTACTATTCTTTAACGTTTTATATAAATATAATTAAGACTTTATATTGAATAGTTAAATCTTAAGAATTTAGATTACTTATATATATTATTTAAATAGTTAGAAATAGCTTTAGAAAGCTTATGAATTTATTTTAACTAGTCTTAAGAATATTACTTATAGATTTATAAAGTTGAAAAATATTCTAAATTATTTAAACTTTATTTAAATTAAACCTTTTATAAATCTATCTATTAGTATTAGATCTATAAATATATAGATAATTTTAAAGTTGCTATTTAAGTATTTTAATATAATTATATTTATTAAATATCTTTATATTATAGTTTAATAGATAGGTACGTATTATTTAAAATTATTAATCTAATAATTTAATAGTTATTATAATAGATTTTCTAAATATCTCTAAGGTTAAGTTTGATATTTTGAAATAGTCTTTTTAATATTATAGCTTCTTTTAAAGTATATTTAAAACTAAGAAGTTTTATTTTAATTATTAATATTATAATAGTATTTTATTAAGTAGCCTTCTATTAACTTAGTTCTTTAAATAAAAAGATAATATAGTCATAATTTAATTTTTAAATTTCTTTCTAGTTTATAAAAGAAGTATTTCTAGTAATTAGGAATATTCAAAGTATTTTATTAATACCCCTTAAGTTTCTAAATTATAATACTAGGAATAATATTTTATAGAAGTATTAAATTATATAGTTAATTATATCTTGGTATATTTAAGAAGGATCTATAAGATATTTTAAGAGTTAAGAATATATAAATAAGATATCTAATTATATTATAATTGAAATATAAAGAATTAAACTAATTTTTATCTAATAAGTATAAATTTCTTTTAATATAATTTAATTAGAATTTATAGTAAAAGATATTACTAGAAGTAGTATTATTAGAATTAGTTTATATTTAAAATTAAAGTATTTTGCGATTTTAGTAATATATATATTATAAACTAAGTAAAACTTTTAATAATTTTGATTTCTTATTATTTAAATTCTTAGGAAATACTTAATAGGGCTTTATTCTTTGAGTGTATAAATATATTTTATATTTTTAATAATTCTAAGAGTATTCCTTTTAGCTGTTTTATAGTATAAGAGAAGAATATTATCTATATAGAATAAGATATAGATATTTGACATCTTATTTTTAAATAGATAAAGTCTTTCTAGATATAGCTAGAGGTTTAATAATTTTAATATAATATAAAAGGTTTTATATTAAAGAAGGAGTATATTTCAAAGCTTATAAAAAGCTTGTTTAAGTTTTATATAATATCTTATAATTTTAAATCTATCTAATAGTTAAACTATTATTAGAAATCTATTTAGATTTCTTATGATATTTAGAAATATATTTATAATATTAAACTATAGGATTTTAAAGTTAAATTATATTATAATTATTATAGTTATTTAAAAAAACTTAGATAGTTAATATTATTATATTTATAATGTATAGTAGATTAACTAGTTATATATTCCTTTATAAATCTTTATTTTATATTATTCTAAAAAACTATTTATATCTATTGTATAAGTAAAATTTATTTAAGAAGAAGGAGCTTTATCTTAATATCTTAGCGATTTATTTCTTACTAGATATTCCTTTCTTTTAGTTTTATGATTTTAGCTTTTATTATTTTGATAAAAGACTTGTATACTAGTTCTAGAAAGTTGGTAATATTTTTCTAAGTTTTTAGTAGTATAACTAGTTAATTAAAATATGTTTAAATCTTAGTAGAAGTATGTTTTTTTTCAATATTATATTTTGAATGATAAAGAATATAATTAAAAGGTTAAGATTGTTTTTATTTAGTTCTTACTATTGATTAAGTAAATAGCTATGAGTAAAACTATTTTATTTATATTCTGTAAGGTATAATATACTACTATTATATTTTTAAGAGTATTATATAGTTATTAATATTAATCTCTAGCTTAAGTTGTTATTATTATCTACTTTTATATTATTAGTTAGGATTCTAGATAGTTAAATCTAATTTAGTTAGTTAAGGTTTAGAGTTGTGTTTTAGTTTTCTTTAAGTTAGCTGAATAGGGGTTTTAAAATAATTGGTTCTTTATTTAGATAAAATAGGTATTCTTTTTTAACTAGTTAGAATTCTTATTTTAAATATACTATCTAACTTTCTAATTATTAGTATACTTTTTAAATTCTAATTTTTATTTGGGTTTAGTTGAGGTTGATTAGAAGTCTAGATTAATCCTATTAGTTTAAATATTAGTTTAAGTATAATTAAACTTTTCTTATTAGTTTTTAAAGTTAACTTTAGGTTTAGCTTAATGTTTTAAACTACCTCTAGTATTAATAGGATAGCTAGTAGAAGAAAGAGCTTTCTATTAGGTATTCTTATTATTTTAAAATTTCTAAATATTTTAAGAATAAAGTTTTTATATTTTTTAATAATTAACTTAACTAGTAGTTTTATAACTTCTTTTATAAATATTTCGTATAAGTTTTATCTTAAGTAAAACTTTATCTTATTAAATTTAATATTTTAAGTAATAATATTTATATAAGTCTTATTTTAAGTAAAGCTTTATCTTATTAAATTTAATATTTTAAATAATAATAATTTTTTGAAAGATAGGGATTTAGATCTTATAGAAGTTATAGGTGTTTGGAATATAACCTATTAGGTATCTGATATATCTCTTTAGTTTAATTTTAAATAACGTTTTTAAAATATTTTATTTATAGTATTTTCAAAGTAGGTATATTTAATTTCTATAGGTATAAATCTATTTTTAGTAAGGTTGTAAGTTTTGATAAAAGCTTAAAGTATATTCTAATACTTATTAATAAAAGTACTATTTATTTTAAGTTTCTTTAACTTTATATAGTAATTCCTAATTATTCTAAATATTTAGAGATATATTATATAATATGGCTACTATTTAAATTAACTCTACGTATAGTTTAAATAGTAGTTTAATAGTTTTTTATATTTTTATCTTTTAGATAATTAGTGTTTCTCTAATATACTTATTTATTCTAACTAGTTTTTTAATATAAGAAGGAGATAGTTTAAGATTGATTCTTGATTCTTTTATTTATTTTTAGTAATTAGTTTCTCTATTAATTATTATAATTACTTTTTTAATATTTTATTATACTTTATAAATTAAAAAGCTTTTTTATTTTTTAACTTATTTTTTCAATATTCCTATTACTTAAGAAATTGAATTATAAGTTTTATATAAGTAGTATAAATTTAAAGAATAGGTTTAAAAGTTTATCTTTAATAATAAGTATTTAGGAGTTATTTATAAAAGTTTTAAGAAAGTTAAATAGATTTTAAGTAATATAGTAAAATAAGTAAACTAATTATAATTCTAAAGTTTATCTAGAGATTACTTATTAAGAGTAAGCTTTTATATAATAAGAATTGTTTAATTATTTTCATTTTATAATCTTTACTTCTTAAATATTAAACATTAGATATTTAAAAGTATTCTTTCTGAAGTATCCTATTTAAAAGTGCTATATATAGGTATTATTGAACTTTATATTTAGGAAAGCTCTTTTAAGGCGAAATTAGGAAAATAGTATACTTAGATATTCTAAAATAATACTCAAACTACTTAAATAAATTATGAAATAGTTTGAAACTAGTTTATATTTAAGGAATATGAGGTTATGCTTTCTAAATAATAGTGTTATAATAATAGATTAATTAATTAGGCTAAATTTAAAAGTATAATTAAAGTTTATATATGAGATTTTAGTTTTATTAAGAAGTAGAATTTTTAAAATAATATTAGTATAGATGTTTTTAATATAAGTAATATTATTTAATATTAAATCTAATATATTCTTCTTTTTTAAACTGTTAAAAATATTTTTAATTATTCATTTATTTTATTTAACTATAGGGAAGTTAACTAAACTATATTAAATAATATCTATTCTCTTATTTAATTTAAAAAAGTCTTTTTTAAGAAATCTATTATATTAATAATATAGATTATTTT
>QAPG01001072.1:0-11670 GCA_004366825.1 Colletotrichum spinosum
ATCTTAAGTAAAACTTTATCTTATTAAATTTAATATTTTAAATAATAATAATTTTTTAAAAAATAGAGATTTAGATTTTATAGAAGTTATAAGTATTTAGAATATAACCTACTAGGTATTTAATATATCTTCTTAATTTAATTTCAAATAATATTTTTAAATTGTTTTATTTATAATATTTCTTAAGTAGGTATACTTAATATCTATAAGTATAAATTTATCCTTAGTAAAATTATAAGTCTTAATAAAAACTTAGAATATATTCTAGTACTTACTAATAAAAATATTATTTATACTAGGCTTCTTTAATTTTATATAATAATCTCTAGTTATTTTAAATATTTAGAAATATATTATATAATATAGCTACTATTTAAATTAATTCTACACTTCTTTAATTTTATATAATAATCTCTAGTTATTTTAAATATTTAGAAATATATTATATAATATAGCTACTATTTAAATTAATTCTACCTATAGTTTAAATAATAGTCTAATAGCTTCTTATATTTTTATTCTTTAAGTAATTAGTTCTTTTCTAATATACTTGTTTATTCTAACTAGCTTTTTAGTATAAAAAAGAGATAGTTTGAAATTAATGTTTTATTCTATTATTTATTTTTAATAATTAGTTTCTCTATTAATTATTATAACTACTCTTTTAATATCTTATTAAATTTTATAAATTAAAAAGCTTTTTTACTTTTTAACTTATATTTTAAATATTATTATTATTCTAAAGATTAAATTATAAGGTTTATTAAGTAGTATAAATATAAAGAGTAGGTTTAAAAATTCGTCTTTAATAATAAGTACTTAAGAGTTATTTATATAAGCTTTAGGAAAGTTAAATAGGTCTTAAATAATATAATAGAATAAGTGAACTAATTATAATTCTAAAGTTTATCTAGAGATTACCTATTAAGAATAGGCTTCTATATAGTAAG
This sequence comes from Colletotrichum spinosum, assembly GCA_004366825.1. Classification (NCBI taxonomy): domain Eukaryota; kingdom Fungi; phylum Ascomycota; class Sordariomycetes; order Glomerellales; family Glomerellaceae; genus Colletotrichum; species Colletotrichum spinosum. The sequence continues at coordinate 951 of QAPG01001072.1, forward strand.
AATAGTCTAATTACCTTAGTCCTATAATCTTTACCTTCTAAATATTAAAAACTAAATATTTAAGAGTATTCTTTTTAAAATATCCTATTTAAAAATACTAGATATAAGTATTATTAGACCTTACGTTTAGGAGAGCTATTTTAGGATAAAGTTAAGAAAATAGTATATTTAGATATTTTAAAATAATATTTAAATTATTTAAATAAACTATAAAATAGTTTGAAATTATTTTATATTTAAGGAATATAAGGTTATATTTTCTAAATAATTATTTTATAATAATAAATTAATTAATTAAGCTAAATCTAAAGGTATAATTAAAACTTATATATTAGATTTTAGTTTTATTAAGAAGTAGAACTTTTGAAATAATATTAGTATAGAAGTTTTTAATATAAGTAATATTATTTAATATTAAGTCTAGTATGTTTTTTTTAGACTATTAAAGATATTTCTTATTACTTATTTACTTTATCTAACTATAGGGAAATTAACTAAACTATATTAAATAGTATTTATTCTTTTACTTAACTTAAAAGATCCTTTCTTAAAGAAGTCTATTAAATTAGTAATATAAACTATTTTATAACTATTAAATACTATACTAACTAAAAATAAATAAAATCCTTAAATAGTTAAGAAGATCCTGAAGGGGATTATAGTTAATTTTTTAAGAAGAAAGAGGTTAATACTAATATATATTAAATTAGAAAGATAGTTATTATTACTACTAAATTTGCTACCTAAAAGAATTATTTTAACTTTTAAAACGTCTAAAGATACCTCTTTAGTTTTAGTAGTATATCCCTTAGAATTCAGCTATCCTTTTTTAATTAATTTCTAGTAAAAAGTATATAGTTCTAAGTTGTTTATCCTATTTATAATACTGTTTTAAATAGTAATTATTATCTGAATATTAGGTAATCTAGTATATGATCTTATTATAGTATACTTAATATATCTATAATCCTCTAGAAGGTATAAGTAGTTTCTGAAATTATATAAGTACTTTAGTTTAGGCTAAAACATACTATTTGACCTTTTTATAAGAGTAATTAATACAGATAGTATTTTACTATAGTTTTTTATTAAAGTTTCTTTAGTATAAGATAAAATTAAGAAAATCTCTTTATATTTAGCTAGGCTATTAATTTCTAAATTTAGAATTTCTCTCTTAATAATATTCTGATACTAAGTTGTAATCTAACTAGTTAAAAAGTATTAACTAAATATTTAAAGTTATTCTTTAATTATAAGTATTCCCTAAATTTTAGGGATCTAATAAGTAATAACTTAAAAATAGATAGTATACTACTTATTATACTATATTAAACTAGAGATATTTAAATTAGTTTTCTTAAGGATTTTCTTATATTCTATTCTAACTTATTACTATATAATTAAATTATTCTAAGTATATTAGTNTATTCTAACTTATTACTATATAATTAAATTATTCTAAGTATATTAGTATTTTAGAACTCTTAGAAGAACTTAAAAAGAGATATTATTATTATTAAGGAATTCTATTTAAGTAGGTATTAAAAGGCTGTTATTAATAGTAGTATTAACTTATATCTAAATTATATTATAATATTTCTTTATCTCTTTATAGTTAGATTTTTAAACTATTTAAAGGTTAAGATCTACTATATAGTAGTTAAAAATCCTTTTAGTTTTAAGAGTAAAGAATTTAGTACTTATAATTATTTATTAAGTAATGTTTTCTTAAACGAGCTATTTATTAAAGTTAAGTAGATTAATTATTTTTAAAATATTAAGGTTTAGTTTAATATTTAGATTTAGGTACTTCTAGATATCTCAGCTTATTATATAGAATTATAGTATAATATACTAATAGTTAAAATTAAAGCTATTAGATTGTTTTACTATTATATTAAAGCTACTAGTAGTTAAGTATACTATTTTCAAGTAGTTTGTTAAAGAATTGATAAGATAGATTAAAAAGGATTTTTAACTATATATTAAAGCTACTAGTAGTTAAGTATACTATTTTCAAGTAGTTTGTTAAAGAATTGATAAGATAGATTAAAAAGGATTTTCTTTATATTAATTAATTAAGAATAGTTTAAAGATAAATTAAATAAAACTAAACTTATAACTATAATAAATAAATAATATAATATATAGTTTGAATATAGGTTTTTAAAAGGTATAATCTATTCAAACTAGAGTAAAGCACTTGAACGCGTATAAATGGAGCGGTTAGGTCTTATATAAGTTAGTATAGCTATATAGTAGCCTTAGTGCTATACTTATTCTTATAATTTATATTCTATAAAATATAGAATACTACTATTATATTCTTTTAAGAATATTATATAGTTATTAAGATTAATTTATAGTTTAAATTGCTGTTATTATTCATTCTTATATAGTTAGTTAGATTTCTAAATAGTTAAATCTAATTTAATTAGTTAAAATCTAAGGTTATACTTTAGTTTTTTCTAGGTTAGTTAAATAGAAATCCTAAGACAATTACTTTCTTATTTAATTAAAATAAATATTTTTTCAACTAATTAGATTTCTCATCTTAAATATACTATCTCGTTCTTTAGTTATTAGTATACTTTTTAAATTCTAATTTATATTTAGAATTATTCTATCTAATTAAAGTTAATTAGAAGTTCATATTAATCTTATTAATTTGAATATTAGTTTAAATATAATTGAACTTTTCCTATTAGTTTTTAAAACTAATTCTAAACTTAACTTAATATTTTAAACTATTTCTAATACTAATAGGATAATTAGTAGAAGAAAAAGCTTTCTATTAGATATTCTTACTCTTTTAAAATCTCTATATACTTTAAAAATAGAATTATAATATTCTTTAGGAATTAACTTAACTAGTAGTTTTATGACTTCTTTTATAAGTATTTTATATAAGTCTTATTTTAAGTAAAGTTTTATCTTATTAAATTTAATATTTTAAGATATAATAACTTTTTAAATAATATAAATCTAGATTTGATAGATATTATAAGTATTTAGAATATAACCTACTAGTTATCTAATATATCTCTACAGTTTAACTTTGAATAACCTTTTTAAAACACTTTATTCATAATAATTCTTAAATAAATATACTTAATATCTATAAGTATCTATTTATCCCTAGTAAGTTTTTAAATCTTAATAAAACCTTAGAATATACTCTAATACCTATTAATAAAAATATTATTTATACTAAGCCCTTTTGATTTTATATAGTAATCTCTAGTTATTTTAAATATTTAGAGATATATTATATAATATAGCTACTATTTAAATTAATTCTACTTATAGTTGAAATAATAGTTCAATAACTTCTTATATCTTTACTTTTAAATAATTAGTTCCTTTCTAGTATGCTTATTTATTCTAATTGGTTCTTTAATATAAGAAGGAAATAACTTAAAATCAATCTTTTATCCTATTCTTTATCTATAATAGATAGTTTCTTTATTAGTTATTATTATTATTCTTTTAATATGTTATTAAATTGTATAAATTAAAAAGCTTCTTCATTTTTTAATTTATCTTTTAAATATTATTATTATTTAAAAGACTAAATTATAAGTTTTATTAAATAGTATAAATATACAAAATAAGCCTAAAAGTCTATTTATAATAGTAAATACCTAGGAGTTACTTATATAAATGTTAAGAAAGTTAAATAGATCCTAAGTAATATAGTAAAATAAGCAAACTAATTATAATTCTAAAATCTATCTAGATATTACCTATAAAGAATAAGTTTCTATATAGTAAGAATAATTTAATTATTTTAATCTTATAATTCTTACCCCTAGAATATCAAAGACTAAATATTGAAGGGTATTCTTTCTAAAGTATTTTATTCAAAAGTACTATCTATAAGTATTATTAGACTTTATATCTAAAAGAACTATTTTAAGGCGAAGTTGAAAAAATAGTATATTTAGATATTCTAAGACGATATTCAAACTATTTAAATAGACTATTAGATAGTTTAAAACTAGTTTATATTTAAAGAATATAGAATTATACTTTTTAAAGAACTATTTTAAATTAATAAATTAATTAATTAGGCTACGTTTAAAAGTATAATTAAGGTTTATATATTAGATTTTAGTCTTCTTGAAAAGTAGAATTTCTATAATAGTATTAGTATAGACGTTTTTAATATAAGTAATATTATTTAATATTAAACCTAATATATTCTTCCCTTTTAGACTTTAAAAGACATTCCTCATTATCTCTTTACTTCGTCTAATTATAAGGAAGTTAGCTAAATTATATTAAATAATATCTATTCTTTCACTCAACTTAAAAGATTCTTTTTAGAAAAGTCTACTAAAATAGTAAAATAAAAACCACTTTATAACTATTAAATTCTATACTTATTAAAAATAAGTAAGACTTTTAAATAGTTAAGAAGATTTTAAAAAAGATTATAACTAACCTTTTAAGAAGAAAAGAGTTAATACTTATATATATCAAATTAGAAACATAATAGCTACTATTATTAGATTTACTATTTACAAGAATTATTTTAACTTTTAAAATATCTAAAGGTATTTCTTTAGTTTTATTAATATATCTTTTAAAATTTAGCTATTTCTTTTTAGTTAACCTTTAGTTAAAAATATATAATTCTAAATTATTTACCCTATTTATAATATTATTTTAAATAGTAATTATTATTTAAATATTAGTGAATGTAGTATATAAGCTTATTATAATATCCTTAATATATTTATAATTCTCTAGAAAGTATAAGTAACTTTTAAAATTATATAAATATTTTAATTAAAATTAAGATATACTATCTAACGTTCCTATAGGAATAACTAATATAAATAGTATTTTACTATAGCTTTTTATTAAAGCTTTATTAGTATAAAGCAAAGTAGAGAAAACCTCTCTATATTTAGCGAAATTATTAATTTCTAAGTTTGAAGTTTCTTTCTTAATAATATTCTAATCTTAAATTATAGCTTAGCTAGTTAAAGTATATTAACTAAATATTTAAAATTATTCTTTAACTATAAGTATTTCTTAGATTTCCCGAATCTAATAAATAATAACTGAAAACTAAATGTTATATTACTTATTATATTATCTTAAACTAGAAATATTTAAACTAGCTTTTTTAAAAGTTTTCTTATATTCTATTCTAACTTATTACTATATAATTAGTTTATTCTGAATATATTAATACTTTAGAATTCTCAGAAGAATTTAAAAAGAGATATTGTTATTATTAAAGAGTCCTATTTAGATAGATATTAGAAAGTTATTATTAATAGTGGTATTACCTTATATTTAAATTATATTATATCATTCTTTTATCTTCTTATAATTAGATTTCTAGATTATTTGAACCTTAAAATCTACTATATAGTAATTATGAATATTTTTAATATTAAGAATTAACCGTTTGGTACTTATAGTTACTGTTTAAGGTGGAATTTCCTTAAATAAACTATTTATTAAACCTTAATAAATTAATTAGTTATAAAATATTAAAATCTAATTTAATATCTAGATTGTAATACTTCTAGATGTTTTAACTAGTTATATAGAATTATAATATAATATATTAATAGTTAAAATTAAAGCTATTTAATAGTTTTCCTATTATATTAAACCTACCAATAGTTAAGTATACTATTTTTAAGCGGGTTATTAAAAAGCTAATAAGATAGATTAAAAAGGATTTTCTTTATATTACTTAATTAGGAATAGTTGAAAGATAAATTCAATAAAACAAAACCTATAAGTATAATAAATAAATAATATAGTATATAGTTTAAATATAAATTATTAAAAAGTATAATCCATTCAAACTAGAGTACAATACTTAAACGTATACGAATAGAATAGTTAAGCTTTATGTAAGCTAGTGTAGCCGTATAGTAGCCTTAGTACTATACTTATTCTTATAACTTCAAAACTCTTAAACCCCTTATACAGACTAGACTAATCTTACTCTAGGAACATAATTTAATATAACTCTTAAGATAAATCTATTTAGTTTTTACCATAGTTTCAATTTATAAATAAATAAGTATTACTAAGTAAGATATAAGTAATAATAATAGTTTTTACTATAGGACTTTTAGAGTAAGAGTTTTTACTCGCCTATATTTTAAATACTTTCTAATATCTAATTTACTTCATAGTTAAAATCTATTATTAGAATTTATCATATTTATATCTTAGAGTCCTTAAGAGAATTAAACCCTTAGGACTCTTTCTAATTAATTATTTATATTATTCTATAGTTATAAATAGGAATATTTTAAAATATCTTAAAATAACTAAAAAATACTAATGAAAAGAATAACTTTCAATAAAGATCTCCTAGTTACTCTAATATAGTACCTTATCTATTGCTTATATTTAACTCTCTCTAGGGGTATTTAAGTTCTTCGCCCCCCTATAGTTTTATCTATATGAATAAGATTATAAGAGAATATAGTAGATAACTCTAAAAAGATTATTAATACGAATTTTGCAGTTTCAAATAATACTTTATAAAGCTTTAGAATTGCTTTTATATAGACATAAGACTTCAAACTACTATAACTACTTCTTATTTTAATATAGATTATTTTGTTAGGCTTTTTATTAAAACTTAAGTAAGTAGTTAAGTTAATCTTAAATAAGTCTACTATCATTATTTATTCTTATAACTAGTAAGAAACTTTATTAGATCTAAACTATTTAAAGTTATCTTATAGAAAAGCTAAATCCTTATTAAAAAAAGGTTTTATTGAAAGAAATATTATGAGTTATTATAACTTTATCTCAAACTAGGTTCTATATTTAATATTAATTAGTTAAAGTATAGTTAACTGGAAAGCTAATAAGAGTATACTTTTTAGAATATATTAAGTAATTATAGTTAAGTTTTATATCTATAGTAAAAATAAAGTATTTATAACTATAGATATAGAAGTAGGCTAAGTCTAGCCTTATAGTATAATCCTTTTAAGAAGGTTTATAAAACCTCTAGTATAATATTTACTAGTTTAAAAGATGTATTAATATTTAGTTATAAAGAAATATTACTACTTATAGGATTTTAAACTAGAGATTATAGAGTAGCTTTCCTTTATATTCTATAGTTTTTATATATATCTTAATTATTATTCTAATCTACTTAGTACTCCTATTTTAACTTTAGGTATATAGAATAGATAGCCTGAAATATATATTTCAAGAGGTTAAATTGCATTTCAAGTTCTCTTATCTAGTAATTTCATTATTATACTTAGAAAACCTTTTATATTAATACTATACTAATATTTACAACATCTAATAAAACTCCTAAATACTCTTATAATAATAACTTTAATATAATTAATAAGATAAAGATCCTAAGATTAATTAATAGTTCTATTTATGAATATTAGGGTTAAAATATAACTACTATAGTCTTAGTAATGAGAATAGAAGTTAAGACTAATATATCTTTTAGAAGTAATATATAAAGTATTCTTATATTCTATATAGTAAATCTTATATTTTACCTTACTAATACTATATATTTTATATACCTCCTAAGTAAACCAATACTTTTTATCCTTTAAATAGCTGTTAATAATATAAATACTTTTTATAATTAAAATAAAATAGTTAAGAAACTTTTTATTAGGATATTCTAACTACTAATATTAAAGCTATTTATTATCCTTTAGGAATTTTTTAATAGTATCTATAGTATACTACTAATAGTAGTAATATCGAGGAGAAAACTTATATTATACTAATTATACTACTGAAGTAGTTAATTTCTTATTAAGGATATAGTATCTAAAAACTTACTAGTTATATTAAATATTAATAATAGTAATTTTAGAGTAATTCTTTTCCTATAGTTAATATAAGTAGTTTAGCTTGATATCTCACTCATAGCTTTATTTTTATAATTGTTAAAAAGAAATAAGGTTTGTATTTCGAATAGAATAAAGAGTAATATCATATAAGTATAATTTAATTTCTTTACCTTTATTAACTATAATAAAAACCTTAGGATTCTTATAGTTCTTAATAGGTATAGGTTCTATATTATACTCAATATAATCTCTTACAGAAACTTCTTAAAAGGTTATAAAGTATTTTATATTTTAGAAGATATAAATTGAAATATTCAAGTTAAGAATAAAAGAGTTTTAGAAAGGGTATTATTAAAGTCTTTCTTTTTAATATATTTATTATATAGTATTATGGTTATTTCAGTTAGAAGTCCAGTTATATAGTTATTATTATCTAAAGTTTTAAACTTTCTTTAAGAAGCTTAGATTGAAAACTAGTAATTATTTGATTTTCTCTTTAGTTAAGATATTTAATATCTAGATTTTATAGGTTAATTAAGAATATGTATAATAATAATATATTATAATATAGTTTAACTTATACTTTAGCAGGTATAGGAATTTATCTAAGCCTTAAAAGTATTTCTTATCATTTTAAATATTTAAAATAGTAATTAGAGCTTTTATTATAGTATTAAAAGTACTATAGCTAATCCTATTATATAAGAAAGCCTTAGGGAGATATTATATTACTTTTAGAATAGTAACAATGATTCCATCTAGAAGTATAGAGTTTAAGCTTTAAATTATACATATATAGCTTTATATATAAGATTTAATTAATAAGAAGGCTAAAGAAATTATAAGATTCTAAATTTAAAGTACTTTGATAATAGAAAGAATATAGTTAACTATTTAAGCTTTATATATAGTATCTTTTACTTCTAAAATTATATTTTAATTACTATTCTTATAATAAAATATTTAAGTCTAAGGGACTAAAATATCTTATAATATATTAAAGTAGTATTCTAGAAGTATGAGTTATTTATAATATTAAAATAGGGATAAAAGTTAGTAGTTTATATTACTATATCTTCTTCTTTATAGTAAAACTATTATTAAAATATCTTATTTATATATTATCGGTTGTATTATACTGTAGGGTATGCAGTAACTATATGTATTGCTACATATGTAGCAGTATGCCTTCTACACCCTACTAGCAATAAGTCCTAGGTACCTAGTACTAGCTATAGCTAAATATATAGTAGTTAGTAAGTAATTATTATACTATAAATCTAGAGCTTTATATAGTACTATATATTATATAATATAATAATAATAATAATAAATAACTAGAATACGAATTTATATTGATATAGTAAAATTATATATAGTATGTATTATCCTTTAGATTAATTAATAATAATTAGTAGTTAACTTATCTATTACTACTATACTATAGATTAGTAAGACTAATTATAATAGAAGAAGTAATTATAAAAAACTATATTTAAAATTTATATAAAATAAAAGATTATAAAACTAACCGTTTAGATATTTTAAATTCTCCCCACTTTAATATCCTAATTAGGATACTCTAAAAATATATTAATATTTTAGAAGATTTTTATAAGACTTAAGTAGAAATATTCTATTAAGAGTTCTCATTTTAATTAAACTAAAGTATACTCCTAGTAGTATTTCTAAAGAGTTTTTTAAATTTGTATTTTTAATTATTACTTAATAAAGCATGTTTAGTAAATATAATAAATTTTATTAAGTTTTATTAAAGTTCTATAGTACTAGAGATTTATAGCATTTCTAACCTTAACTTCTTAAGATTTATATAGTTTTTTGAGATATACCTTTTACTTTTTTTTATATAAATAACTAAATCTAATAATCTTTTTATATTATCTTAATATTTATAATAATATTTGAATTACTAGTTTTTAGAGAAATATTTATTTTAAATACCTTTTTAATAATTATAATTATACTAAGTAGTATCTTTATACTTATAAAGTTCTACTAATACTTAGATTTAATATTATTTAGATAGATTTAAAGTATTAACTATTAAAGCTTTATAGATAAAAATACCCTTACTATTTTAATATATTTAGTATATTAAATCGTACTTTATGACTACTTAAAATTATATAACTAAGAATTCTTTTAGATATTTAGAAATAACTTTATAAACTAGCTTATTTCAATATGGTAACTCATAGATACTTAAGTTACCTGTTATATTTAAAACTATTTTTTCTTCGATAGTATTAAGATTAATATAAATAAGGAAAAGATTTTTAGTATTTTATATTAAATTACATAATAGGACCTATTTACCTTTTAAATACTTAAAGAGATTACTAAGGTAGGTAAATACTATACTTCTTTTTAAATAAATATTAAAAAGTTCTCTAAATAGCTTAAAGACTTTATAGAAGATAATTAAAAAGTTATACTACTTATCCATAAAACTAAACCTAAAGCTTAAAAAATTAAATTTATTTTAGCTACCCTATAAGTAGTAGAAGAAGGATAGTAATAATATAACTAATTAACTTATATATCTCTAGTACTAATACTATACTCCTAACTCCCCTTATTAGTTTTATTAATATATAGCTCTTCTAATATAAAGCCTCCCTATATATAAGAAGTAAACTATAAGTATAATAATTTATAATTCTTAAGATAATTTAAATACTTCTTATATATTCTTTCTATTACCCCTTTTAATAATATTTTAACTAAATATACTATAGATTTTATAAAGTTTTATAATAAAATAATAAAATATCGTAGAAACTTATATAATATTTTTAAGATAAAAATCTATATATTTTATAATTACTACCTTAAGCTTAGTATCTTTTACTATATATAGATAGGTATCT
>QAPG01001073.1:0-11508 GCA_004366825.1 Colletotrichum spinosum
GTGAGGGTATAAGGTTATTACGGAAGGAGTTATTAGTTATTTATTATTCAAAAAGTTAATATAGGGTAGGTATACTAGCTATAGCTACAAGGGGTTTAGCTCCAGATTAACTAGGGGCTAGCTATAGTAGTTAGTAGGGGGTAGGAGGGCTGAAGTTGTACTTCAGGGGGTAATATATCTACTAATAGTTATAATAGAAAGCAAGCTATTAGTTCCTCCCCTTCTATACTTTTATACTTTTATACTTTTATACTTTTATACTTTTATACTTTTATATTTTTATACTTTTATAGCTCTTAATATATAATTTTAAAATTTCAAAATATTTGATTACTACTAACTATAGGTATTCTATTTAAATATTTATTATAATTTTAATATCTATAATTTTCATATCCTTTAGACTAAGCCTTACCTACCCCTAAGATAAAACTTTGTACTAATAATATAAAGATTCTCTATTATTAATATAAGCTAACTAATCATCTCTTTATAAATATAATAAGGCTTAACTTATTCTTCTTACTAAATAATCTTAATATATCAATTAAATATAACTAATATATAAATAATACTTATATAAATATAGATATTTCTAACATAGTTAGATAATTTTGAAAACTTCTATGGTTATATCATTATAATAGTCTAAAGTATCTAATAACCGATATTATAGTAATATATTAATATTGAAGCATTATCTAATCAATACCTAATCTCTAATATTATTACTTTAATATAATAAAGTATACATTAATAAGATAATATTCTTTCAAATATCTATAAACTACCCATTAATTATAATACTTAGAATAATGTCATTAAAAGTTATTTTAATGAAGTAATAGTCTTAATTATAATAGTTATAATTAGATATTTCTATACTTATTCTACAGGACGTTTTTAACAAGTAGCTATATAAATTTGAACAAGATTTTAATTCTATTATAAAAGTATAGATCTAGAAGAATAACAAATTACAAAATACCTGGTTCTTATAGATATTCTATTCTATCCTATCTTTAAGAAGTTTAAAAAGATCTTTAATCCTATAACTTAAATAATCATCTTTAGCTATATATATTAAACTTTAATTTTAATAAAGCTCCTTTTAATTATTACCATAAGGGCTTCTACTACTATAGGATTAAATATTAAAACCAGAAGTATAATTATCTATAATAATAAATAACTTTATTACTATTTTAACTAGTTGTAACCTAGTATTAGTATGAATACTATTAGTAAGTAGAATTTAGAGTTAAATCTATATATAGAGTGAAAGGCTTAGATAGTATTCTAAATATGGAATAACCGTAATTAAATCTAATAGATCTATAATTATTACTTTTCAGATTAGTTAAAAAAGATAAGTAATTTCTTAGAGTTATTCTTAATTATTTAAAAACTATATATAGGTAATTTAGATTTTTAAAATCTGATTCTTTAATTAAATTACTTGGTAGTATCTATATGAGAAAGAGGAAATAATAAAATGATTCAAATTATTAATCAAGAATAAAGCTTCCAAATTAAATTTATATCAAATTTAAAATAAAGTATTTACATTATTATAAAATACTATAGAAGGCTTAATATTCTAATAGATTTTTTAAAGGAGTTTCCTAATAGAACTCAAAAGGATTTCTCTAGAATTCTCTATTAGAAATTACTAGGATATTCTATTAGAAATTGTTAGGATTTCTTATAAGATTTCTCAAAAGTATCTTATTAGATTCCCTAGAGAATGTCTAATAAAAATACTTTAGAAATCTAAATAGATTCTTTATAGAAATAGCGGAATTATTAGCTTTTATACTATTATTTTACTAGTATTAAAGTCTGATATAAATTTATAATTCTAAATAGGTAAGTAAGAAGTAGTAATTAGTATATAAAATCTAACTTAAAGAAGTATAGAAAATTCATTATACCTTCTAACAAAAGTTAATATCAAGATTTATTCTAAAATATTAGTATTTATATAAAAGATAGAGACAAATTCCTAAAACTAGTTATTATTAGATTTATTCTAACATATAAAGAAGTACTACTTCTATTATTCCAATAGAAGTAATAAGAGATTCTACGACATTTCTATATGAATAAATTGTATAGAAATCGCTCTATTAATGCATATTTATTTTACCTTTTTACCCCTAGTAGGTCTTCAGTAAATAAAGTGAAGGCATCGGGGTTTATTCTTTTATAGGATACTAGAAGTAGTTTAAGTTATATATACTGTAGTTACAGCGCCTCATGCGCTGGAGCTATAGTAGCTAATACGCTATAGCTATGCTATAGTATATACTATACTTTAATTTATGCGTTATAATTATAATATGTGATATATTATGGTTATAGTAGCCAATATATTATATTAAGATATGTATATTATAATTAGTACGTTTTAAATATTATAACTATAAAAACTTATATACTATAGCTATAGCTAGAACTCTAGTAGTATAACTAGAACTCTAAGATAAACTTTCTATATAAGAATCTTAATATTTCTATAAATAATAATTAGAAATAGTTAATTAGATTATTAATTGAATTACTATTTCTTCTTCTATTTAATTTCTATTATCCTAAATATCTTGAACAAGTCTTAATATTAAGAAAACTACTTTTATCATATCACATTTCTCCTAATTCTATAATTATCTATAGTAATAATTTGACTATTAATTTACCTACCTGTCTATTTATTTTAATAAGTTATAAGTCTAACTACTCTCAACCTAAAGATTTTATATTTCCTTTATTAAATGATTACCCTTTTTATATATTTATAAAACTTGAATATTATAATAGAATCTATAAACATCTCTACCTTTTTACTACTTTTATAGAAACTAAATACCTTACTAGAATTACTTTATTTTCATAAAAAATCAACTTTATTCAACAAGTTATTTTAATACCTAAAACCCGACCTTTCAGCCTATTTCAACTCCTTTTAGTTCTTTAGATATTTAAGATTTATTTCTAATTAATTATTCTTTCACATTACCGTTAAGTTTATTTCCTCTTTAGTTTCAAATTACTTTAATAGCAAAAAGATTAGTATATTTAGAAAATCAACTTCTTTTATTTCAAATCTTATTTTGATCTATAATTAACTTTATGAAAAAAGAAATATGAAGTTTATTCCAAAAAGGGAAAGAAAATATTGAGATTTAGATTTCTAACCTATAGATTTACTTTTTCAATTAAATTTCTATTTTAAATAGAAAAGCAGGATTTTAATCTTTAACCCTGATCTTTTTAAAGCATATAGTATTTCTTTATATTATATACTATATGAGTTTTATATCTCTTTAAATAAAGTTTTTATAATCTATATATATTTCAGAAGATTTATTTTATTTTAATAAAAATAGGTAATATATAGTTATATTGAAAGTCTTTAATCTACTTAAAGTCATATGCCCCTTAGAAATCCTTTAAAGGAAGCCACACCTAGTAGTTAGCTCTTACTTTATAAATCCTATAAATACTTGTAGTACTGAGGAACTATTTAAATAGAAGATATTTTAAGTAGTAAATATAATTAGTTAATATAATTACTAATGAATATAAAAGATATATTATAAAGGAAAGTATAGGTTTATATCTATTATAATTACTTTTTTAAAAGATTGTGATTATATAATACTAATACTAACTAGCTAGTAATACCTATTACTAGCTATCTATAGTTACTATTTATTAAAAGCTACTTATAAGGGCTAATAGCTAGTAGTGATTAATATACTTAATTTATATAGCTAGTAGGAATACTAGTTGTAGTTACTTACTATAGGATTTAAACCTACTGCTCTTGCTATAAAATAGTAAAGGCCAGCTAGACGTTAAACTACTACATCAAGTAAGTATAAATATAAGTAATTTTAAAAGATTACTATTTTTAAATTAATAAGAAGTAGTAATTATAAGGTTTAGTCTATTATATGAAAGTTTTACTTATTAGTAAAGATATTTTTATAGATATTACTAAATTTATTCTTTTTAAAAGTAAAGATAAGAATAACAAAGTTTCAAATTATATATAATTATATTATAAGGATAGCTTTCTTTAAGTTATAAAAGATAATATGAATGTTTTTAAATACTTAAATATCTAAAAGAATCTTATGAGCTTTTAAGATTTATTGATAACTTCTTAATCTAGAAAGAATTCTTTAATACTATTTTAAGGAATTTTAATAGTATAGAAGGATTTCTAAATAGAATTAAAGAGTGAACTAATAGTCTATCTTATAGAAAATTAGGATTATATTAATAGATAGTTAAAATATGTAATTTAAATAGTTGTAATTCTAATTATAAAGGTTTTATTACCTCTATAACTTAAAACTTTAAATCTAATAAAGAAACTTATATCTTAGATTGTGCTTTTCCAATTTATTAGATAAACCTAGAAGAAGAAATAATAATTTAATTAATTATACTAAAGGTATTTAGAAGAAAAAGGATTTTAGAAGTATAAGAAAGCTTTAAAAAATAAAAAGGAATTCTTTTAAAAGGTTAGAAGAAAACTAATTATACTGAAGAAAACTATACCTATATCTATCTAGAAAGAGCTCTAAATCGATACAAGAATATCCTAACTAAAAATAATAATAAACATAAAAAAGAATCGAAAAAGAAGCATTTAATATCTATTGATACTACTTTAAGTAAAACTAACCAAATTAAGGAAATAGAAAATAAGTTATTAAAAGATAAAGAAAGTCTTAAATCTAAAGAATTTCTTTCTAAAGATATAAATATTAATATACTTTCTAAGAAGATAGTATTTGTAAAGATATATCAATTATCTCAAACTTCTTTATAAAAATAAATAATAATGATAATAAAACTCTAGGTTTTTTAATAAATCAATAGATTATTAGACATTCTAGGAATTTAAATAAAAGAGAAAACTATCGGAATATCTATTTTTACTTGGGTACTACTGCTACTATTTATATAATTAAAAATAAATCTATTTTATTTAATGAAAGACTAGTTTTAAAATAGATCAAATAGGGAAGTATTATATATCTTATAATTAGAATAATAGGAAATTTCAAGATATTTCTAAAAGATCAAACTTCTATATTAAAAGAAGTTTATTGTACTTTGGAATTAAGAGTTAATTCTATATCTTAAAGTAAACTTAATATAATAGGAATTATATGAATTTTCTAAAAAGACTCTATATGATATAATATAGAAAGAAATTCCATTTTAATAATAAGATTTAAAAAAGATGATTTGTATGAATTAATATTCCTATTTGATAAAAGATATTATTCTTTCAACTATTATGTTATAAAACATTCAGCTTTTATATAACTACTTAAGTCATATAAATATAAAAGTAATAAATAGTTTAGAAGATACTACTTTAAATTTATCTTATAAAATAAATAAAATGGATATTCTTTCTTTTTACAAAGTGGATATTAAAAGAAGCTTTATTAATAATATTAATAAAATAAATAAAGAGTAGAAATGAAATCTTCAATATTTAAATTATATTAATTTAGATTTATATAGACTTATAACTCTTATAATATATAATAGATTTCATAGATGTATTTTCTTTATTAATAAATCAGTTAGATTCACTTAGAGATCTTTATTAAAAACTAAACTAGCTAAAGAAGTTTCTAAAATCTTTCTCCAATTTAAAGAATTAGTAATAATAATAAAAAGAGAAAAATAAAAGAGTTTAATATGAAAAGAAGTAATGAATTTACTAATAAGAAAATAAGAGATATATATTATTATTTTAGTATTGTTTATAACATTAGGCTTCTTTATATTTATAAATTTAATAGTTTAATAGATAAGGTAATAAGGGTTCTAGTTAAAAAGCTTAGAATTCTAATTTATTATTTAGATTTATCTTATTATTTAAAAAAGGATACTTTAAAAGCTTCTATACATATATAACTAAATTCCTTATAATTCTATAAATTTCAAAGCTCATTTTAAATTAACAAATAAAGAGAAGTCTAATATCAATAAGATTAAGATATAGAGTAGCGTCTATCATTATAAAAATAAAGCCTTTAATATTAGAATATTAGATATAAGAGTTTATAAAAGAGCTATTATAGCTTGTAGAAATAATACTTATAGAATTTAGGATTTTAATAAAAATAAAGCTATATAGTCTAAAGATAAAGAAATACTAGAAAATACTTTTTATACTTTAGGAATAGAGTTACTTTTATCTATTAATCTAGAAAGGAATTCTAATTATTATAAGTCTAGTTAACTTAATAATAATCTTACTTTAAGTTTAGACAATTCTGTTTCTAGTATAGATTAAACTAATAATAAGAATAATGATAGTACCGCTTTAATAAATCCTACTACTGAAGTTCAAGAAATAACTGGAATAATTCTAGAAGAAGATTTAAATATTAAATTAACTAAGAATAATAAAATATGAGAATTAAATATAGAAAGTAATAGTAATATTCAGAAAAGGTCCAGCCTATATATTAATTTACCTACTTTATTAGAAGAAGCTAAAGAAGACTATAAAACCTATAAAGGGAACGCCTTCTTTACCATTTTAAATTATCCCAATTTAAATAGTTATATAGAATTATATAGAGATACTGATAAAGATATTTAAGCTTCTTATATTTTATTAATAAATGAAATAAAAAAACCTACCTCTTTTATTCAAGGATTTAAATCCCCTAAATATTGAAACTAAATTCTAACTATAATAAAAGAAATAGAATAAACAAACTCTATACATAATTAGAACATAATATTTCTATTTACTATTAATATTAAAAATATTAATATTCTAAATAATAGATAGATTTATAAATTAAAGTTAAATAATATAACTAAAGAAACTATGTATAAAGCTAGATAGATAACTTAAAGCTATAATCAATATTTAGATATTAATTATTTAGAAACCTTTAGTATTACCTATAGGCCTAAAAGTTAGAAATATATAATAATCCTTTCTATTTATTTAGGATAGATTTTAATATAATATAACATTACTATAGTATTTATTCATACTAATATTAATAAGCTTATATAGATTTATCTACTAACGAGATTTTATCTTAATATAGAGAAGAATTCTTTAGAATTTATTTTTAATCTTTGGTTACTTTTAATTTGTACCTAGAATAGTATCTAAGCTCTTTACCCTATATATAGATTTAACTATCAGTTTTACCTAATAACAGTATTCCTGCTAATACTAGCTTACAACTAGTTAAAATAGTAATAGAATTACCTATTGTCGTAGACAATTATGCCCCCACTAATTTAAACATTAATATAAATATTGATAAAGATAATAAAAACTATACTTTAATTTATTTATTAAATAAAACACTATATTATCTAAATAGAATCCTCAACTTTAGTATAATTATTCAAATCGTATTCTTTGTTTAATAAGATTTGTTATTTTTCTTTCTAATAAAGTAGTTTTTATTTTAGATAAAAGACCTTATATAGCTATTTAAGCTTATTATATTAATAATATATTTTGTTAAGTTAAATGCAGCACTAAAGTAGCTAAAGCTATAGTAGTAGGTAATTAAGTAGTAGACCTACTTATTTAGACTAATAAGAATAGAAGAATTATTATATAGATTTATCCTTATAGTATATAGTATATATATATATATATTATAATTTAGATATAGATATTATAAATAGAAATAACTAGTTATATCTGATTTATATAATCAATTAATTTTAATGTTTATTAGTTATAAACTAATACTAATTAGTAGTATTTTACTACTATTAGTATTATTAATTACTATTAATCTATAGATTAATAAGGGATAATCTAAAGAAATAAAATTATAATACCTTCTAAAGAAGTCTCTAGAAACCTATATAGCATAAATAAATAAACTTAAAGCTATTATAACTCTATATTACTCTAAGATATTAATACTACTTCTAGAAGTTTATATAGTAAAAATAAAGAAAGAAGGCGAACTTATAATAACTAATTAACTTAATGTTATTTGTATTTATAATATAATCAACTAATAATTAAAGTCCCTTTTAATTTATTAAAATAGAAGTATAGTAATAAATATAATAAGATTAATATAAATAAAGAAGAAGGATCTATAGTATATTACTATCCCCTAATATTCTATATATATTTAATAAGTCGAGAGATAATAAGAAACTAAGTTAATAATTATAATAATATAATAACCTTTTCTTAATAAAAATAATTTGAAGAATAAAAGTATTAGTTTAGGATTAGTAAATATCGTAATCGATCGATTATATAAATAGTATATTACTAGTTATCTCTATTTATAATATTTATTCTTAAGTTATAATATATATATATATATATATATATTATATATTATAAAGATAAATCTATATAATAATCCTTCTAATCTTATTAGTCTAAATAAATAGGTCGACTACTTAGTTACTTATTACTATAGCTTTAGCTATTTTAGTATTATATTTAACCTAATACTAAATGTCCGGGCGTACTAGTAGCCCCTAGTGGGGCTCCTACTTAGTTATATATAAAGAGGGGTATTTAGGCTACGATAGCTAGGATCTCAGTTAGAGGAGTCAGATTGGAATATATGAATAATCTTATATTTATATTTACCCCCTTATATAGATCTATTACTTAAATACTAGTATATACTCCTGATATATTTAAATCTCTATCTATCTATAGGAATTCCAACTAGTAGGTTATATAAGAAGTATTAGTATAACAGTAGTAATAATTTCAATATATATAATATTAATAAAACTACTATAAAAAGCTATAATATTAAAACTATTATAAGAGAAATATATAAGAAGAGCAGTAGTATAGTAGTAGTATAGTAAAAGTAATAATTTCAATTAGTAATATCTATATAACTATAGTAATAAAGCTATTCTAAAAAGCTATAGTATTAAAGCTATCTTTAGAAGTATACTAAAGGGGTATTAGTGAGGTATCTATATAGTAGATAATAAGACTTCAATATATGTAGTATTCATAAGGCTACTATAAGAAGCTATAGTATTAAGGCTATTATATAAAGTATATTAGAAAAGTATTAGTATGGTATTAGTATAGTAGTATAGAGATTCCGATATATGTAGTAGTAATAAGGTTATTACAAGAGAAATACTAGTATAATACTAGTATGGTAAATAATAAGATTTCGATATATATAGTATTAATAAGATTATTATAATAAGACTATAGAAGCTATAGGGGCTAGAGGAGGGGTATTAGTATACCTATAGATATAGAGATTTCGACATATAGCTATAGCGATACTAGTATAGTAGAAGTAATACTTTTGATATATATAGCTTTAACAAGGCTACTATACAAAGCTATAGTAAAGCTACTATAAGAAAGGTATACTAGAGGGGTACTAGCGTAATATTAGTATAGTAGTATAGAGATTTTGATATATATAGTATTAATGAAGTTATTATAAGAGAAATACTAGTATAGTATTAGTATAGCAGACAATAAGATTTCAATATATATAGTATTAATAAAGTTATTATAAGAAGCTATAGTATTGAGGCTATTATATAAAGTATACTAGAGGGGTTTTAGTAGAGTATTAATATAATAGAAGTAAAGATTTTAATATACATAATACTTATAGAGCTATAGTAATAAGGCTATAGTAATAAGACTAATAGAGGGGTATTAAATAAGTAGAAATTTCAAGGTTTTCAAACCAGCCACTTTAGGGCAGTAGTATGAGGGTATTTAGAAGTATGAGTTATAGAACTACTATTAGTTATAAATATAAGTTACTATAGAAGCATTAGGAATACTTCTAGTAATATTGCTAGTAATCTGTAATACTAAGAAATATGAAGAAGCCCTATTTATCCTAATAGTAGTAGAAGGAACCTTCTATTATTTAAAAGAGTATACTATAAAAGTATAAAGAATTAAAAAGTTAGCTAGAAGCTAGCACTTTAAATCTAATTATAGCCCAGATTTCTATAGTCCACTAGGCTATAGAAATTCGAAATATAAAAGATTAAAACTTAATAGTAAGGTACTAGTTCTAAGACTATATAAGCTTTATAACAATATAGGCTTTAAGACTATAATGAGAGTATAAGGACTTTGAAGCTATAAGGATATTGTTATATATAATTAGGGGGTAAAATCTAGTATATGTTATATATAACTAAATATAGCTACACACGCCACGCGAGGCTCTATTTCAAACAGTTTAGATAAAACGAGACTTATAGAAATAATACTAATATGTTAAACTAGTAATAGATAACTAGTAAAAAGTCAAGGGGAATTAACAACTCTTATTAATTAAAGAATAGGTTATTTAGAATAATATCTGAAAATAGTACTAATATTAATATAAATAGTAATAGTAATAAGAAGTTCTAGTTCTATAGGAAGTAAGGAACTTCATAGTATTAATATCTAAATAGAATTTACTTTCAGAAAGATAAACTTTATATTATATAGAACTCTTAGCTCTATTATACTCAGGCTACTAAGTAGTCTATTTACTAAATATTCTAATATTATAATTTAATTAATTAAGAGTATGAATAATTAAAGTAGTATAACCTTAATTCTAATAATCCATTTTCTATAATAAATTGAAAATATAGAGTTATAAGAGTAATAAAGAATATTTAAGTCTTTATCTATTTAAAATAAGTTATTAGGATAAATATAAATAATAATTAAATAGCTAGAATTCTAATATCCCCCCTTAAGGTATATAAGATAAATAAATCCTTTATAGCTTAAAAAGTTATAAAAACTCTAAAGATTATATAAGAAAGATAGAGAAATTTTAAAAGATAAAAAAATTAGAATTTAAAAAACCTAAAACTAAAAAAGTTTAAAGGAAAAGACTTCAAAATAAATAAGGAAAAATTAGAAAAACCTAAAACTAATTAAATAGTTTGAAGGAAAAGATTAATCCTTAGAAAATAGATTATTAGAACTATTTCTTTTATAAGAAAGCTGAATATTAAAATTATTCTAGAAAGTTCTCTTAATAATATTATTAAATTTAACTCAACTTAGAAGTTTTATCAAAAAGTCAGTAATATTATTATTCATATTAATATAATAGAGATTAATCTGATTATCCTGAATAAGATTTCTAATATAATAATAATAAATATCAATAGATTTAGCTTTTTTATAGAATTTAGTATTTTTAATAAGCTCTTTAGCTAATTAATTATTTATAAAGATAATTAGCTTATTAATATTTCTAAATCTTAAAGCTTTATTAATAAAGCTATAGTTATTATATAAATAAATAGCCTTTTTAGTAGTATCTATTAGAGCTATATACTTAGTTTTATAAGTAGATAAAGCTACTATTTTTTATTTAGCTAAATTATAACTTATAATATTATAAAAATCTAAGTAAAATATATAAAGTAAATAAATCTTTTATAACTTAAAAACAGTAAAAACTCTAGAAACTATATAGCAAAAATAGAGAA